>VHZZ01004659.1:2222-43177 GCA_009801015.1 Silene noctiflora | reverse complement strand
AACGACGCGTTTTGAACTGTTCATTTGAACAGTAACATACCTTGTGCACATTTATGTTAAGGTGAGTAGATAGATGTGGTTGGTTATGATTGGTTTAGTTGGTTAGTTAGGTAGAAATAGTGAATGCGCATGGAAAAAAGATATGGCGAGGTAATATTAGAACGGGTAAATAAATATATTTTAATTGAATGATGTACTATAAGAAAATGAGAAAAACACACATATTATAAATATATGCTAAATATCTCTTAAATATCATGTATATAAATACAACCATAACATGTAGCATGTTTTAGATAACAGAAATAAAAATACAGCAATATCAATCAATTTTATATAAACTACTTAATATTCTCCTATTCATTAGGGGAAGGATATGAACCTTATAGGCTGATGTGTGTGTATTTTTGTGAGGAGTAGGGTAGGGGTATGATGGGTTTCTAGGGAGAGGCCAGAGGGTAAGTTTCTCGAGGGGAGGAGTGGGTTAATATTTGAAATTTAAGAGTGCAATTTAAGGAATATAAACAGTTATCGAAAGGGGGAATTGTTCATGGATAGGGATGAAGTTGGTTACAATGGGTTATGTTGGTTAGTTTGGTGAGACGGATTAATGCAAATGGAAAAAGAGATGACATGGTGAGACAATATTTTAAAAGGTAATAGATAAATTTCATTTGAAGGAAGTATTATGAGAAAATGAGAAACATACACATATTATAAATATAGGCTAAATGTCTTTGAAGTATCGGGGTATACAAAATTACAAGCGCACCCATAACAAGTACGATTTATAAAACGGAAAAAAAACCCAATATTGACCGGAGAGGGAAAGGGGTTAAGGAGAAAAATGAGAGAAATAAGGAATGACAAAAAAGTGATTTGATGATTATAAGTAGTTTATATTAAATTGATTGATATTGAACTATTTCAATTCATGTAAAATGAATGAGATGAAGGGAGAAAAAGGGATGGAAAATATGGAAAATGGAGTATGAGAAGTTTGTTTCAAATTTATCCAATGTTTGTGGGATTTTCATTTGTATTTGAGAGAAAAATAGATCTCCCTATTTATATCTTCATTATCTCTCTATTACCTCATTTGTTAATAAAACATGAAATTTGGCATATTTTGTTTCCTGTCTTTTATCTTCTCAACAAAATAAAGCSTTAGACCTCTATTGAACAAGATATTATCTATTGTGTATCCAGTCTCTTACCCCTCAATGTAGATGAATGACTTTTAATATCATATCGGACGAGTTTGGAGAAGGTACGTAATGAGTTTAGTGAAGGTAGGGTTCACGAGATCAAATAGGAAAACTTATTAGCAAACACCACGTGCATAAAAATACGAGCTCATTAAATTTAAAGATCTTATTCCATGAAAATAAGTGCTATGTAAAATTGAAAAACACACCGATATCGTGAACAAAAACCAAAAACTCTTAAGTATCATATGTAAACACTTTCATCTTGGTTTTCTTTTAAAAAAAAAACACTTTCATCTTGGTTTTCTTTTAAAAAAAACTATATTTATGACATGAACTATGTACCATATTTCATTATATCGTGAAATTCATTGCTGATTATTTTAGTATACGTGCAACGCACGGGTATGAAAATTAGTTAGTATTTAATTCGAGACGGTTAGGTTGTATTGATACTATTTTTATAGTAGATTCTAATCTATTTGGCTACTGGGTTTTACTTCTGGTTTGGAAGGTTTTGCCCTGGGCTTGACCCTAAATATTGTCTCATCTTATTATTGCTTATATTTATTTATTTTTACGGTTTACTTGTCGGTTGGTTGCTTCCGTTGCGCGTGGAGGAGCGGCACTAACTTTCCAACAAATTTACATTTGTTTTATTTTCCTTTATAAAATAAAGAGCGTAAACTATTTATTGGGTAGAGAAAATATAATACTCCCTCATATTTAATTACCATTTTTTCCCTATTTCCTTAAACGGATTATTCACTATTTTTTTCCCTATTTCCTTAAACGGATTATTCAGGTTTTCTTCCCCTTTCTTATTTTGGAAACTTTTACTTTTATTTTATTCCTCCCTCTCTTCTATCACCAAACCCTACCCAACTCTTTTACTTCTATTTTATTTCTTTTTTAATGTTTATGGTCCACAATTTCTTATTTAACTCTTAATTCATCCCTCTCACCTATCTACAAACTCCACCAAAATTCTTTATTCATTTTATATTATTTTCCTTAAATCTTGTACCCACGCCAAAGGAAAAGAAAAAGAATAATAAGAGGGAGTATATGAAATACAGAGAATCTTAATTCGATTTACGACCCGCGAACAACGTGGCTCAAAAATGTCCAACCACATTCTACCAAGTACCAACGCACCACCAAATCAATTTCCCCCCAAAATACCGTAATACATTATCCACTCAAAAAACTTGAAAAAAATAAGCAATGGAGTTAGTCTACCTCTTACTCTCCATCATCTCAAGCTCCTTGACATCACTAGCACTCTCTCTTCTCCTCCCCTTCCGCCTCATCATCCGTCGTATTTTTCCGACGCTTTTTTCCGATCACTATTCGCCGACGCTTTACGAAGGCGACGTTTGGCATGAACGCCGACGACCAGTCCGTCATTCTTTTCATTACAATGTACGTTACGCACTCTTTGACCTTGATCGTGCTTTGCAATTGCGTTTTCCGTCGTCGAATTATCTTTCTGCTGATGCTGCTCGTAAAATCGCCAGTACTTCTGGACTTGTGTATGTGATTATTATCCCTAATTTCTCTTCTTTTTTGTTATAAATTAAATTTTTGGTTTTATGTTGTGTGTTTTCAAGTTTGATGTAACTATGTTTCGATTTTTAGTTGCTTTGTGTAGCTGTAAGGACGCCGATTCGTGTATGAGACGGTCTTATGATGTTGTTTATTCTAGTTGAATACAATCATGTTCCGATTTTCAATTGCTTTGTGTAGTTGTAAGGATGCAGATTCGTGTATGAGGCGGTCTTATGATGTTTATTCTAGTGAAATATAGTTGTGTTTTGATTTTAAATTGCCTTGTGTAGTTGTAATGTAGCAAATTCGTGTATAAGACCGTCTTATGATGTTGTATATACTAGTGGAATATAGTTCTGTTTCGATTTTAGAGTTTAAACTGTTTTATGTAGTTTTAAGGAAGCAAATTTGTGTATGTGACAGTCTGATGCGGTTGTATATGCTAGTGGAATATAGTTATGTTTTGATTATAAACTTCTTTGTGTAGTTGACTAGTTGTAAGGATGAAAATTCGTGTATGAGACTGTCTTAAGATGATACTATCTCTTTCATGTTCTTCCAATATTTTAAAACAGGTTTTTTGTTCGATGTTCTGTGTTTCGAGTCTGTGATTGTTTATTCTAGTGAAATATAGTTATGCTACGGCTTTATTTGTAAGGATGCGAGTTTTAGTATGACTGTATGAGACGTTCTTCTAATGAGACTGGCTATTATAGACAACTTATGTCTTGATTTTGTTTTTAATAATGGTTCACTTGTTTTCAATTTTAGAATGTTGAGAAAGGATTTTAACTTGTTTCCAACTTTTAGAATGTTGGGTGAGGATTTT
The DNA here is from genome assembly GCA_009801015.1 of Silene noctiflora. Taxonomy (NCBI): domain Eukaryota; kingdom Viridiplantae; phylum Streptophyta; class Magnoliopsida; order Caryophyllales; family Caryophyllaceae; genus Silene; species Silene noctiflora. The sequence goes on along the minus strand of VHZZ01004659.1, from coordinate 39,589 downwards.
AATTGAATCGCGATTAGTTTACACTTTACATTATGTTGTTGTCGTTGTTGCTGTCATTTGCCGTTGATGCTGACATTTGTTATTTTCATTTGTTGTTGTTGTCTCTTAATTGATCCTTTGGTTCAGAATGTAACAATGTGTTGATGGAGGCTACTGAAATAGTGTATTCAGCTAATAACTAGGAACTGGGAAAATGAATTGTGCAGCACGGGTATGTTGTTTCGTCCATTTTGTATGACTCAGAATGTTTCCAAGGAAATGTTATATCATTCCAGAAAAGTGATTTTTCTACAAGTTTGATTTTCTAAATTTTTGTTTATTCTTCTTATTGCACCCAACTTCTCACAATACTAGCTAGTGTTGGGTATGAGCAAAATCCGCTGAGTGTGTATTACTGTTATGATTTTGAAGGCACTGAAAGTAGATTGAAGAAGTGCATTGCGCAGGTAAGATTAATACTGGTCTCATCTTTGAATGTTTTTTTGTGCCCGTCTATTTTTGTGAATCATTTGAACTGAAGCTGTTGCTCGAAATGGAGGACTGACTGATCCGTGTAGTTAAGAATTAAGATTGTTCAATAATTGCAATCTTAGTGAAAGTGAGGAATGAATGGTTTTTTTGTGGAAATCACTTTGTTTCAAGCGATTTAAAATAATGGTAAGGTATCGCATTGGAACAATTAGCAAAACTTTTGGTTCTCTGATTCATTTCACACAAGCATGCCGCGAGCCGCTTTAAGGAAATATGGTTTAGCACTTCAACCTCTTGTATAAACTTTATTAGAACTTCGTGGGTAGACATCAGATTTATAACTTTATGAAGAAAACTTCCACTCTCCCTTTTGTTGTGCCCGGGTAGTGTGAGGATAGATGCATGACTTTTTACACTCTCTTTCACGAAAGATTTTCGTGTTAATTAATCATATATTCACAGGAATACTATTAAGGACTTAATGATTTAGTTCACTGTCCCCTATTCTAGAACCATTAAAACAATTTGGAGTTCACCACTCTGTTCTAGGGGCATTACCATGGCGCATTGCTATTCGCTAGTAAGTGTGCTGTGATTGTTAGTCCAAATTTTCCATACTTCTCTCGTAACATATCTCCAAACAGCTCTAGTACTTCCCACATCAAGCTGGAAGATGATGTGAAAAACTGTGTAGTGACTTATTTTCTTTGTGTGTTCAGGTCACCAATACACCGTGGGGTGAACAAGTAACATTTGTTTTCAATCCAAGCTCTGATGTGGTTGCGAAAGCATTACATGTCAGTCCATTCATGGTAATTTCCTCGGCCTATTTTGCTGTTCTTGTTTTGCATCTCCCTATGATGAATTAATGTTATGCCACTCACTTTTAGTAGAGATCCAGCAGATGAGGCAAGGGGATGTAGTGTTAAGGGATGGATGCTTTATGATGTGGAAATACGGGTTAGCTTCATGCGAAAAAGTTAAAGGTCCAAGTCTTGTTTAGAAATTCTGAATTATTATTAGTAAAAAGATAAAAGAAAATTATTATGAACCTAAAAAGAAATATAAAAACTAGAAACATGTAATCTAGGAAGCTGCAGAAAAACTTGGTCTATCTATCATCTCCATGAATGTAGGGAAAATAGCGAGTTACAAAGGATTTTTCTCAGTTAAAAAACTTGTCTGTTGTGCCTATGTATTGTACTGATGAACTAGCTACGTGCATGATGTTTCATTATTTAGTCTAAATGATATATTCTCACGAAAAAACAATTTTCTTACACCTGCCATCATTCAAGTTTCCTTCACTCTGTTAAAAAAGTGTGACTCGTTTGGAATCATTCAGGATATGCTGGGGAATTGGAACATAAAGGCTTCTGTGCCTGGTGATGATCTGTCWGTAGTCATTTCAGTCCAGCATCCACATTTTGGAGATCATTTCTGTGCGATTTTAAAAGCCAAAAGAGTGGACTCCTCTGTTGCTTCTGATCATATCCTATATTTCTGGTTGATGCCTCACAAAGTCGCTATCTGGATATATTGGCATGTAAGTGATACTCCTTTGAGGCCAAACCCTGATTTCTTTTACTCTTTATGATGCTACCTTGTATTTGATTACTGTTGAATTGATCAAAGAATCGTAGGTTGACCATCATTGAATTTATGTAAGAAATGTCTTCCTGGCGTGAGCATACTAAGACTGACCGACATTCCTTAATAATTGCATTCCTTATTAGTTGATTCTAAGTGCTCACACGTAGGACGACGACATGTTTGTCCTTGAAATTTTTTGACCTCGACAGTGTTTTTCTAATTTTTCAGTTGACCCCTTTCTCAAATGTGCAGGCACTTAAGCTTTGGTGGAAAGGCGTTCCTTTCGTTCAACATCCTAGGTATGCCAATACTGGATACAGGGAGGAAGCGTCATCAAGGGACCAGATGCTAAAGTGCGGTATGGCCCGCAACTTCAAAACAAATGGTGGCTGCTTGAGAGATTCTGGTAATGTGGCAGGAGATCATCAGTTTAGTTGGACTGATGCAAAATGGCCTTGGTCTTGAAATGCATGTTATGTTGGTCAAATTGTTTAGATTCCTACTCCTGACTATTTACCAAGTATCCCATGTCGAATCATCAAGCCTCAACATATGTTTAAGAATTATACCAAGAAGTTGCTAGTTCAATAATTCACGAGCATGGCAACATTAAATCGTCAATCAGGTCAACCGGGACATTACCTGGGCTCTATGTTTATAAAGTCCTTCAGACTTAAGGTACGCAAGGGGGCCCTTCAGGCCGAATCTCGTTCTTGTATTTTGTTTCTATGCATAATTATTTTTGAAAAAAATACTGCATCTCCACTTTCTCGCAAATCCTTGTGTTAAAGAATTTGCAGTTTCCGTTTCTGTACTCTAGGAGGATTGAAATTCATTGTATCAGAGGCTTTTCATGTAGGAAGTCGTGTAAACGCGAAGAGAAATTCATTGTATCAGAGGCTTTTCATGTAGGAAGTCGTGTAAACGCGAAGAGTCAGTAGAACTCGCATGAGGTCTATCTACGTTTTCATGCAAAGCTGAACCTCCAACATATTGTAGCGCTTGAATATAATTGGGATAATGTAAGACAACTCTGCGGTGCGATATCCTGAAATAGATGTCATTTGCTATTTCTCTTTATTCATTTTTACTAGGTCACAAGGAAGAATTTGTGCAAGTCCAAAGCAGAGGAGGAGTTAGGGTTTTGCCCTTCCGAGACTTTTTCTAACTTTCATATTGAATGACGTCCTTGAATTCCCTAGCGTCAGAAGAAGAGGTACTTCCCGAAGTGTGGTATTATGGAGGTGACTTGGGACACCTATATTTGGCGTCGTCTTTTGGAGGCCAAGTGGGTGATAAAAATGGCGTATTGTCAGTCAGCAGGTGATGGGTGCTGTGTACGTTTCCAGCAAGACCGCGGGTTCTTACGCGCCCCCTGTAATTGGCCCTCTTGTATTGGTTATAACGACGGTTTAATGTTAATCAAAGGTGCTGGAACTCGGTGAAAATAAGAAAGGCTCTTGACGGTTCTCCAGCAGAGTAAATTGTAACAATTCAAGTTTACACCGGTGAATGCAGGATAAGAAAATGTGCAACCCGTGCTTTTTGACAGTGAGATGTTTGAATGGACATAAAAATGGTGGCTAGACTTAGGTTAGCTACTTGTCTTGTGCACCTATTGATAGTCGTATGTGAAACGCACTACTCTCTGTTTGCCCTGTTTAGGGTTATACCTTATCAGATTATCATGATTCATGCACCTACTTAGGCTACATTATTTGAGCCTTTGATTTGACTACTCTATGAACTCGTCTTCTAATTTTACCCTCTTATGCTGGCATCTTGAAAAGTTGGAAGGGAAAGCGGCGAAAAAATAGGAGGGGTATATTTGTCAAGGTCGGAATCATAAAAGTTGTGTATGAATTAGACCTGTCAAATCTCGACCCAACCCGCTCGACCCGTTTTTAGGGTTACAAACCCGGTTTTTTCGACCCGTGACCCGTTTGACCCGAACCCGAAATGACCCGTTATTTTAGGGTCAAGACCCGACCCGAACGGGTCAACCCGTTGGGTCAAAGATAAATCAAGATTTTTATTAAAATATTAATATTTTTATATTATATTTGAAAAAAATTGTTAAAAAATTGTTTTTTTATTATTAAAAATTACAAACATAACTAAAAAGTCAATTTTATATCACTTTTACAATACTTGATACTAAAATAATTATTAAAAAAACTTTAATTTAATAATTATGTCAATATAATTAATGTAAACGTTGAAATAACTAATGTAAACGTTGAATATGATTAAAATATTAATTTTAAATATGTTTTACGTTTTTAAAAATTATTTTTTTAATTAAAAAAATAGATTAAAAAAGACGTTAGAAATTATTTCTTGACCCGTATTCTGACCCTAACCTGACCCGTGACCCGTATAACCCGACCCGTATCTGACCCGACCCATATAACCCGACCCGCCCAACCCGTTTGACAGGTCTAGTATGAATGTATAATTGAGCTACAGGTTTTTTAAAACATAAAATGTCACCGGCATGCAATATTTATAACAGTTTCCGTTTTTTTTTTTTTTTAATAGAACTAGCAACAGTAGAGCAATTACGTTGTTTGAAATGGGGGACTACGAAATATACGAGCAAACAAATGACGTGAATGACTAGATATAGCATGAATATTCCAAATAATAGATAATGTAAATAGCTGGATCTTCAGGCTTGATCACAACTCGCACAGAACAAAAAATGGAAAGAATACTAATACTAATACAGTTATTGGATCCGCTTAATATGGATCCACTTAACAGCGACATGCTTAATAAACATGAAACAAATAATAAATTACTAGTATTTCTGTCACAAAAAAAGGTCTAGAAAGTGGATGAGGGAGATAACTCACAGAAATGCATAATATAAGTGAGCTGCAGATTTCATTCGAGTATGTGACTTCCGTAATCTTCATTGAATTTGTCGTAACGATGTGCAACAAGATGAGCAGATGGACGAGTATTCTTGAGTGCTAACTCTATATCTTCAGATGTTATTGGTCCAACAGGAGGCAGTTCTGTGTGATAGGAAGACGGTGTCACTTCAAACAGAAGAAAAACTATGTCTGTGCATATGCATGGTAGAATTGTATTTAAGTCTTTAAGATCATGGCTCTATGATCTTCGAAGTAAATCTCATATGTGGTTCCACTATCAATTTATAACCCCAGAGCTTGACTTGATGCTGGGTTTATAGCTTTAAAAAAAGAATGAAGACACTTGAACGCGTTTGGAAGCAAATGCATAGAAATTAGGCATAAGATGACTCTTGAACTTTTTGTAGAGCTTGTACTCCAGAAGTTACATAACCGTTTAGAATGGAACAGCTCTAGGAATCTAGGGTGTTCATCTATAGTCACTGCTTTCTGTCAAGATTGTACTCTGGAAATTACATAACTGTGTAGAATCAAATGGTTCGAGGGTGTTCATCTATAGTCACTGCCTCACTGGCAGTGCTCAGTCTTGTACAAAAATTAAGTTCTTGCAGATAACATGCATCTCACAAAGTAGAGATTATTCACTGGTAAAAAAGAGAGTCCTTTGCACAAGTAAAGTGGACACAACACATCCTAACTCCTAGAAGTTCGACTAACATTATCCATCACAACCAACAGAAACATAATAAGGAGAGGAAACAAAAAGAATAGGGAAAGGAGAGGGGGAGCAGGTGAAAATGTAGTAAAATTGACGAGCAACTGCCCACGGGAATCTCATTCAATATAATATTTAACACAAAAATGAATGAAATAAGTAAAGAAAAGACAACATATTGCCATTTATTTTTCTTCAGGATAGCAGCTTGCATATAAGAAACAATACACAAGAAAATCAAGATTATTTCAAGAAATTGAAGGACGACATATATCAGACCACAGATTGTACGGAGTTGAGAAAGGTACATACCCTCCTCAGGCACGAGTTCTTGCTTCTGTTCAAGAATTGCCATCACACGTCTAAGTGGCCGCATTGCAGCCTCCTTGCATACCAATCTTATATCTGATCCCGAGTAACCTTCTGTTTTTTCGACCAAGGAATCAAACGGAAGTTGATCATCGCTAGGAGACGGCGGTAGAAGTCCCTCAAACATGGCTCTTCTTGCTTCCGGGTCCGGGAGAGGCACAAGGATCTTTTTTCATTCATGTCAAAGAAAAAGAGTTGCAATGAGAATGACAAGAACACTTGTGTGGGACACTGAATTATCAGCAGGATTCCAAGTTACACAATGGTATGGTTTATTTTTCCAACAAAAAAATCGGTATCAAAGTAGATACTTTGGATAGGATTATCGTATTCAGGTCTCTTTCACAAGGCCTAGTTAAAATATGGTATTACAAATCAATTTCGACTTTGATGCCGAATCGATTATCATGGTTTAATCCGGGTCATTATGTCATAAAAGTGATTGATAGCGCTTAAAATGCGGAAGCGGCTACTATTAAAATCTTTACGAATAGGTTGTTATGTCACCATGTGGTGTTGCAATTAGTGGGACAAGAAATTGTTGATAACAAATAAATTAATGACATCACAATGTCAGTAAAGGATACACGCTTCTCAAGACGTCGAAGCATAGCTGCATCCAATTCCCAGGGCAGATTTGTGGCTGCCAAGACAAAAACAAGATCCTTGCTCCGACTCAATCCATCCATCTGTTATATGACCAATGGAACCAATTGTGAAACTGAAGAATATCCAACAATAAATCAACAATATTAATGAACAAAAACAACAAGAGACATACTCCTAAAATGATAATAAGGTCAGCTATCATGATCAACTAACATGAATTGTCCTATGAACCATCAATGTCAGGTACTCAGGTTGAAAAACAACAAAGTATTGGAGAAAACGAAATCACGAGGAAAAAAATAAAGGAGAAGTGCAGCATAAGAAGCTGATAAAAATAATACAAATGTAGAAAAGAAAAAGGATAGAGATTAAAAAACTGACGACGAACTTATAAATATCATTCCTAGAAGTATTATTACAGCTATTAGAGGTACTTTTTGTTATCAAAACTGATAATGATGATTTGAAGACTGGTAAAATCACACATTGCGATAAATGACAAAATTAAATGACTTGCAATAAGAGCAGAGAATGTTATCTCTTTGTAATAAATAATTGAACCAAAATTAATAAAAAATGCCCTAAATATTAAATTATTAGGTTTTATCATCCAAACATTAATGCGTGTTGCAGACTGCGTAGACATGTCAACCAATGAGTGACCAAGTAAGCTGTTTATTCAAACAAATATACCTGTATCAAGAGCTCAGTTTTCAAGCGCCTACTAGCTTCATGTTCACTCCGGCCTTCACCACGATGACTAATAAGAGAATCAATTTCATCAATAAAGATTGTAGATGGGGCATGATGCCTAGCAAGGTCAAAAAGAACTCTCACTAATTTTTCCGAGTCACCTGTGAAAAATACAAATGTGATCAAATTAGTCTCACTAAGTTCTGATAACATTGCGGAAACTCATTCAGGATGCATTACTAATATCAAGAAATAGTAATTAGCATGTATTTTAAGAACAGTGTTGTGTTGGAGAAGAGAGTGTGGACTATTGAGGCTTGGAGGAAAAACATTTGGCTAGATAATGGAGTTTGATTTTATTTTGTTTGTTGTATTATTTAATGATTATAGTCGTTGACTTCTTTTCACTAAAGTAATTTTTGCTTATATCTCAGATGTTTTTCACTTTAGTATCCTTTTCATGATTTTTAATATTGCCATTTTTTTAATATTTTGGATTACTTTGTTCTTAAATCATACCCGTATTTATTTTTTGCTGATATAATAATTTTTTTTTCCTTATGTCAGTTTAATTATGTGTATTTTTTGTTGATATAGTAATTATTTTTCTATTGTTTAGTAGTATAATTTTTCCAGTTCTTTTTCAGGGAAAAATATCCGCAGTTTTATGCATTCTAATCTTTTACCTGTATATCAACTACGGTACTTCTAGCACCAAAAAAAGCTATGGTACATTTTTTTTATAACCGTGATACTTCTTCTCGTAGTTTCATTTCTCTGTCTTTTTTGTTTTCTCTAGTTGCTCTTTTCTCTCTTCTCATTATCTTAACTTATCATAGAAGGTTTCCATATCAAGTGACTCCACAGATCATTTTGTGATAATTAGTTGTTCTTGTAGGCATTAGCATGTTGAACAAATATCATGGTTTGACATCATACACGTTGCCCACTACTCTAGTAAACACATCAACGCCCACTACTCTAGTAAACACATCAACGATATTGACAAGGCTGTATAAGTCATGTACCTCTCCATTTGCTTACGATAGATGATGCTGAAATATTAAAAAATGTGGTCTTGCATTCTGTTGCAACAGCCTTTGCCAGCATAGTCTGCCCCAAAAAAAAAAAAGAGTTAGAATAGAAGAGGGAATAGCAGAGAAGAAACGGTCACATGATGTCCCAAGAGGGATAGAGACACTACGTCACAAAGACACGAAAGAAAAGGGAACAAGAAATGGTCACTTGGTTAACTAGAATTCTCAATTACCAAATTCTTTAGATAATCACAAAGTTAAGCCATTACACGTTAGATTTCAATTCTCAAAAGCAGAACAAGCATGCTTCCACAATCAACAGAAACGCCACATCCCAATTTGATTATTACAGACCAAGGGTCACTCACAGAGTCGCGGATTGAGAGAAACTAGTAACATAGAACATCATTATTCACAGAGATGCAGGAATATAATGGATAATTCTTCGAATAAGAAACATATAAGGCAGTAATAACATACCTTTCCTGTTCCAGGAGGACCAAACAAGAGGATGCCTTTCCACGGTGAGAGTAGTCCAGTGAAATACCTTAAAATAAGCAATGAAGCATCAGCGCTCAAAGAAAAACAAAGAGGATACGGCTAAATTCAAACCACATAGCAGCATACATGAGTTGAGGCATCTAACATTTCATTTTATATGGAATGAGCCAGATATCTCATTACATAGTCTTCTTGAAAAATTTTGAATTGAAATGTAGTGGAGCTGTCTACCTGACAACCAAAAAGGCTATGTAGGATTTAACCAAAAAAATGAGGACTGTACAACGCTCTGGGAAAAAGTTTGTTTACTGATGATAGAATAGAAAGGTATAAAGAAAGAGAATTTTGAGAAGAGGAGCAAATAAAAGGATTGTGATGATTATAGTACGCGACTTGCACCATTTATCGATCAAATTATCGTGAAGGCTGATGCACTATACAGCCTTCCTATAAATTTGGTTGAGTGAGAATTACTTTTAGGTAATTACTATCATGACTTACTTTGGGTATTTTATGGGCATGACAACTGCTTCTTTGACCAGACGTTTTGCAGTTTCAAGACCCTTGATGCTTTCCCACGTTACATCTTGATTCGAATGGATAATGTCTCTGTCAAAATAGGATAGCATCTAACATTACAAGGAAGTTCACAATTTAAAATATCAAGCAATGTCAGTAATGAGTAAAGTTGGTTAAGTTCTAGTAAATAAATAACTAGAAAGTTACTCTTCACATTTTGCTTGAATTGCTAATCACTTTGAAATTAAACTTCATCACGAATGATCAAGTTAGTTGATCACGTGAATATAATATGCAAGCTCAAAAGTATATTTTGGTTTCAATATATATTGTTTTCCAGCTAATAGGTTGGTTGCGTACAGAGGCAAGACATTATGTGTGTAATGGATTACATTTTTATCTTAACTAGAAAGGCGACAACACCAGCAGTCCCTCAGTGCCTCGAAGGCTTCCGCAAAGACAGGTAAGGGAGGGTCGGTTGTACATAGTTTTGCCCCTGTTTAACAATGCAAAGAGGTTGTTTCTGGATATATAAGAAAGGAAATAAACGAGAAGAAAAGTGAATTGATGATTAATGCAAGAGCATACAATCACTTTGCTGAAACTATGTTACCTGCACAGACTTTCGGCTAAGTTGCGTGTTTCAACATCTTCAAAAGCTGGCAGCAGAGGCTTCTGCCTGTTCACAGAAGTAGATGGTAAAAAACAGTAATCAGTCAGTAACTTTGTTATGTTTAACAAAGAGTGTTCACAAAATTGCTTTAGAAGCTACACATTAAAATGAAAGAGTCGACAACACTCAGCACAACTCAACAAGAATATCACTTTAATCTGTACATGCGGACTATGTTTCCCATAGTCCCATACTCAGTTAGGATGCATATCCAACTGCCGATCTCAGCTAAATGCGAAACATATTTCGCTTATATGAACTATCCACGTGTTATGCCCGTGTCCAACTGTCATGTACCGCACAAAGGTAAACAATATGAAATGAAGAGCCAGAGTAACATAGATAATAAGATAGGGTGGATTAGTATTTCAGAAGAAGCAACTTGAATAAAAATGCTTGATCACCATCAAGATACCAAGAAAGAAAGTCGAAGTGGAATTGTGACCTAAGTGTTGCAGGGTATCATCTTAGCGAGTTAAATTAGTAGGTAGAACTTTTGGGAGCTTTACCTACAAAGAGTTGCTCACGAAAAGGCAATTCGAACTTGCAGCCTTAGTTGGTCTTTACAAATTAAGTAGCAGGTTCTTTTAGAGGTGCCACATTTTGTACAATGAGTTGGGGCCTAATGTATGAGTAACTAGTACTTCAACCTTAAAACGAAGACCATTAAACAATTCATTCACCCCCAAAAAGGAACTCCACAGGAGATTAAACAAACCTATAATGAGCACAGATATAGTCACAGACATCAAGTAAATACTATCATTGGAAAAGAAGATCTGTTTTTAGGATCAAGTGCCTTATGCCGGCGTTGGACAACTCTTTACAATGATTTTATGTTGCTCGAACTCTTCCATATTCACCCGCATACCTGTGTCGGATACTCAACTCAGACGTGGGTAGGACACCCGGACACTTCATTTTAGACCAAAAACATGATTTTTTTTCCATAAAATAAACAAATCCGACACTTGGACACGCACCCTTGTCGGATACTTCCAACCAAGTCGGAGCAACATAGATGATTTATTCACGTGAATGATGTGACAGTTCATGTTAAAAGATTTCAAACGATTTCAATCATTAATGGAACCAGGGATTTGTCTTATTTTCGTTGTTGAGTGGGGAAGGGAGTTCATGTTGCTTTACAATGATCATCGGTATGATATGATGTCAAGTAATACAAAGGAGAAAATAGTAGGAGGTCTATATACTTAATCATATAACTCAAAGAAAGTAGAGCATTTGAAGTAGTAATATTAATCCATCACGTTTAAGAAATAATTCAAGCAATTTAAATTAGTATCTTACGGATTACGATCACCATTCTCCAAGCCTCCATTCGACGTAGCTGCATTACTCCCCTATCATAATCAAACAAAAGACAGCATATCAAATATTAGGGAAAAATGAGTTAAAATGACTATACACTCTCAAAAACTACAGTTGATATTATCTGACCTGATTCCTGTACTGTTCATAAACAGCAAGTTCAGGCTTTCTTGCACCGTTAGCTACCCCATTACTCTGAGTTCCAGATCCAGCTGCCTCATCTTCCGGACTCGGCTCTCTCTTCCTTCCAAACTTTGCATCATAAAAAAACGAGAAATCCTAATAAAAAATCAAATCCTCAAAGTCTCAAGCACCTTGCATTATTGCATACAAGTTCAGTGCACAACTAACTAAATGCTGCTTATTTTTATTCATCAATCAACTGACAACTTAATGTTCTTGATATCTCACATTACGGACATAAATGTAGATGAAAAATTAATCTCACAGTTTGTAGTTCTTACTGTCAAAATAACAAAATAAATTTTTTTGTGACTAATGATATCGATATTAATTGAAGCGGTACTACTCAGGATATGCTATTGAGGATGACAAACTGTCAATCAACAGCATCTTTGCAACACAAAAACCAAAAACAAGCCATTCCATGATTGAACAATCGAAATGTACATTCATAGTCATATGCAAAAAATAATGAAAAGAGAAGAACAAGTTGCATAATCGCAATCATCGCAAGAACAGAATTAGAACTATTTCAAAAAACTTTACGAAAATCTCATCAAACTAAACTAACAGAATATTTCGAATCTATACTGATCAAATTATCATCATTACTACACATTAGGACCAACTCAACAGACAAACAACTAAAAATTACTTACAGTATCCATCAATGATCGACAACAACAATCAACAACCTACAAATCAGTGACTAACGATATCAATATCAATTGAAGCGGTATCTAACAAATTATAACCGCAACTCGATCAAGCTTTTGGTGCCAGCCTAACGGTACTACTAGGGTATGCTATTAAGGGTGACAAACTGACAACCGGCATCTTTACAACACAAAAACCAACAACAAGCCACTCCATGATTGAACAATCGAAATGTACAATAACACGCAAAAAATAATGAAATGAGAAGTATAAGTCGAGTAGGTTAGTTGTGTAATCACAATCATCGCAAAAACAGAATTAGAATTATCTAAAAAAAACTTTACCAAAATCTCGTCAAACTTAACTAACAGAATTTTTCGAACCTACAATACCAGCAACCTACAAATCAATAATCTATCTACATTAGTCAACGAAGCTAAGATCATACACGATAATCGCAAAACTATTCGGTCAATTTCAGTACAACCTACCTATCGATAATCTAACTACATTAGTCAACGAAGCTAACGATAGTCGCAAACAAGATAATCGCCAAACTATACGATCAATTTCAGTACAACCTACTAATCGATCATCTAACTACATTAGTCAAAGAAGCTAACGATCATCGCAAACACGATTCCCGTACAATTTCACCAATTAACACTGACGAACAGAAAAAAAATTAAAAAAAATGAATCGTCAAACAACAAATCAAATCAAATCTAACAATGCAACTAAATTCATAACTACTGCTAAATTACATGCGTATAAACACGATAATCGCATCCAAAAATACACAAAAAACATCAAAAAAATCAGATTAACCAACAAATAATCAATACTCCGTACTAATGATTACAACAACGAATAATTGACTAACTGAAAGTAGAGTTAATTAGTGAATTAAACCTGGAAACTCCAGCGAGTGAGAAAAGGTTCGTCCGCCATGATTGATTAAGAGAGAGAAGAAGTAGAGAGATCAACGGAACGGAGATGAAATGATGTTGTCTCCGCTTTGTGATTCTCACTTTCTCAACAACTCTTGAGTCTTGTGTGTGTGCTGCAGCAGATTCAGATGACTGCTAGACGTGCTAGTTTTATTAAGCGACTGTTGGGTCTGTTGCACGTGTTTTGGTGAGTTTAAATGTTTACAAATCATCCTGTCCATTCAACTTGATTTTCTACTTAAAAAAATCATAATTATTGTTATTGCCTTATTGTAGTGACGTATTTCTCAATTAGCGGCCCACTCCCATCATTAGGGATGGCCAAACTTAGGTCCCGTCGATCGAAAAAATAGACAGGATCAAACACGGACCAAATTTATAGAGGTTCGATAATTGATCCTCATTTATTGAAGTTTTGGTCTTTGGTTTAGTTATGTCTAAGACCGTTTAATTTTCCATACCAAGTGCTCGAATTTTATGTTTTCAAACATTAATCATTTTAATTATAACGTCGTCTATTAACAATTATTTTTTTTATAAAAATAATCGTCTAATTAATCAATGTATTTGATTTAGTGAATTTAAACGTAATTATCATATACTCTACAAAATAGTGAAAAATAGTTTCAAGTCCATCTCGGTCTAAGATCTGACACCGAATATTTTAGGTTCAATCTGGTCCAAGACCGAAAGTTAATCTCTTTATCTATAGTTTTTTTGTTTTTTTTGTTTTTTGTTCAAAATTAGGCACTTATGTGTGAATGAAAATCGAAACCCCAACTTTATGGTTGGAGTAAGAGATCTCTTACCACTTAAAAAAAAAATTGTTCTCTCTAACTATAGTTTTAAGCCCATAAACTAACGATTTCAAATTCAGATGACTAATAGTTTATCAACAATGGGTAGGGAATAGGTACAATAAATTTTACAACCGGACAAACTTACAAAAGTTTTACTCAATTTGTCTATGAGATATAAGTACTTTATACTTTTTATTATTTGACAGTTTCATAAATATCTTTCGTCTCTGAAATATAATGTTGACCCGACCCGAAGTGATCCAAAATGGCCTAAAATTACAAGTATTAAATCACATTAATATTATATACATCATAATAAAGGGTACGCGGGTTATAATTAGGGTTGTGCGTTGAGTTGGGCTGGGCTGGAGGCGGGCTGGGCTATGGTGGTGCAGCCCAGGCCCAGCACTAAATGGAGGACGGGCTGGGCTGGGCCTGATTTGTCTAGCCCGGGCCCAACACTAGGTAAAGAAAATAAAAAATAAGGGGAGAAAAAAAGAAGAAAATAACGGGTCGGGCCGGGCTGAGCCAGCACATCACTAAAAAATCGGGCTGGAAACGGGCTGGGTTGGAAAATTTGGGCCCGGGCCTGGCACTAAAAAGACCACGGGTTGGGCTGGAAAAAAATGGGCCGCGATTTTTGGGCCCGTTGAACCGTGCTGGGCCGGGCTAGCCCGCACCGTTGCACAGCCGTAGTTATAATGTACCATTAATTAAATTTGAAAGAGATTATTTGTTCATCACATCAGCAGTTTAGTACTAATTAAAGTGTTTTATCCAAAAATAACACGACCCCCAAATGACTCATACGTAAATATTGCCCAACCCAAAATGATCAACCAGAAGTGACCCAAACTTCAAAAAAAAAAAAATACCTAATCTGCCCCAACACAACGAAATGTGTGGCAAACCCAATTTGAGCCAACTCAAACCTGGCCTAATTTGACCATTTACCACCTCTGGTACTCACTACCCCAAATGGCTAAATACCTACATATTAGTTAAAATTATACTTTCGCTACTCGTAAAACTTCAAATATAAAGTTTTAACAAAGATATTACTTCTATGAAGTAAAATGCAAGAAGAAAAATTATCACCTAAAATATCACTTCTGACTCGGTTCGCCAAAAATTTACGTTATTACTAGTATGGGTCCACAAAGAATAAAAGTTAACTTAAATGGAAAGAGCTCTCTTACGATAATCACGAGGTTGGGAGTTCGATTCTTATCCGCAACATAAGGCGCTCATCTACTCATCTACCATAGGTGGGTAGCATTTAAACAAACCACCAAACATAAAGGGTAAAATTATTGGTGAGTCTTGAGACAAGACTCACATGAGTCTTGAGACAACTCACTCAAGACTCCCAATAATCTACCCAAGTCTTGAGAAAGTCTTAAGTTGAGTCTTGGAAATCCAAGACTCAACTTAAGACTCTACAAGAGTCTTGGCCCCACATTTTTATAATGACAACTAATAAATTGCTACCATGTGTCAAAAACTATTAATGTTTTCCTTTTTATCTAAAACCCCATAAGAAAAGTGTAGTGAAAAAGTTGAGTCTGAGGTGAGTCTTATAGATAATTTATAAAGTTTGAGACGAATCTGAGGTGGATCTGAACAATAAAATAATAATAAAAATTATTGGAAAACTGATGTGGCAGAGTCTTAAGACTTTGGTGAGTCACACCAATAATCATACCCTAAGGCGCTCACCACAAAAAAAAAATGGGTCCACATTTGTCTTGAGCGCGTTTGGAATTTGACAGACAAGACTATATGCTAGAAGCAGCGAGATTTGTGGGGAAAATTGTTTGTTTCCCAGATTCAAAAGTCAGACCGATTTATTAACAAAATATAACCCTGGATATCATATGAGTATCCCACTCATTCCAGTTATTTATGAAATTATTGACATCAATGACAGCACTTTATTAAAACTTACTGCACTACACGACCACTTAGATTCACTGTTGCTGAACTGAAAACTTTCAGAACAGTACACCATGCAATTATTTTTGGTAATGGACCACTGCATTATGCCAACTCCTTCCATCTTCATTTTAATATACATAGAAATGAAAGGGACACTTGAATATCATGTTATTCATGTGCCTCCTCATTCCTCATTGCTTTACTTTTTCAACCGGTATTTTAACCCAAGGTGAACAAATAATTGGGACGGAGGTAGTAACAGATCAAAACCGGCATCAGGTGCTGAGTCTTGGTGAGGCGATATGTCTTGATAGAGAAGTAGCACGGTCTGCAAAATGCTACAAACTCGCCCGAAACACAAAATGCTACATGTAATAAATAGAAGTTCCCAGAAACATAGAACATAAGCAAACAACATCGAGTACTACAAGATGCAAGAAATCAAAACACTAAGCCTAAAGAACAGAAAAGTCCAACTGCAGCAACCAGGAGACAATTTGCCACGTATTTCCAATTGAAACAGCTTCATCAGATGTTGAATTGCAAGACTACCTCACCGGTATCCTTTCAAAGGATCCGCAGTTTTCCCAGATCGTGCGTCGGACCACGCTTTTGCAATAGTCTTCTTCATTTCATCATCACCTTCTTCATACATGTTCTGCAACACATATATTGGGTTGATCAGTAATTAGCAGTAGCAAATATAATGGATCGACTATGAGAAAAAGAATACTGAAAATACCTTCATCAGGTCCATAATTCCAGCCATAGGATCCTTCTCCTTGTCTAAGGTTGGCGTTAGCTGCACAGATCACGGAACGTAGATGAGAAAATGAGAACCCATGCATTGAAAATCCGCTCAGGGGTCAACTCTCTGAGCAGGATGAAAAAAGGTGAGAATGTGAGCTTCTAAATTCAGTGGGAAGCAAATGGTATTGCAGGGTTGTCGGCAAAAATGAGGTCATTTACAGTACCGAACACAGTTTTTGTCATCTCCTATTTCCTGCATTCAGCATTTTACACTAAAAAAACGGCTTGCTACGGCCCAAACTTCTAATCCTCCATATTTATCATCTCCTATTTCCTAAAATGAGTAAATGTTTATGAAATGTACACTTTTACTGAGTATCTTCACTGCGAATCTAATGATACGGCCGTAGAGGTTTTTAGAATTTTTCTCAAACCTTAAATTGGATGGTAAATCACTACCACCTTGAGAAACAAAAAAATACTTTGTCAAAAAACAAAATTCACCTTGTCTTCTTTGAAATGCAAATCTAGCCAGTTTCCTTTAGACTCCTTAACCAAAGTTATGATGACCCTAGTAGGCTTAATCACAACCTTGCAACTTTCCGGGATGATCTCCTTGTTCAGTTTTGGTATGGCAAATTGATAGTTCTTTCCCTGAACATCATGGAACTTGAACTCCACAGACCTTTGCTTTATATTTCTCTCCATCTTCTCTTCCTGTACTCCCTCTAGTGAAAGATATATCTGCGTGATGGAAGTAACAGATTTATGATCGTTGTATCTTCGTAGCATCATGAATATTCTGACAAAGAAACAAAGTAAAATTATCCTTACCTTAACTTTGTCACGGTCTTGATCCCAGCTGAAGGATGGAAGAGTTGAGTAAGTAACAGCTGGAGTGGAAGCCACCTTGGCTGCTACAGGGGTTGGAGTAGGCTGTTGAGGAGCACTTGAAGATGCCTTTTCTTTTGACAACTGTGAAGAAATTCACTAAGCTGATAAGAATCGTCAACTCCGAAATATCCAATCCCACCCTTGTGCTAAAATACTGAACAAATTATCCTTTTTTTTAAAACACGATTCTGCTCAAGAAGTGTATAGCAAAAAATAACTTGGGTGCTCTAAGTTGGTTTTTGGTGTATTATAAAAGCCGAACAAGTTCATAAAAATGGTATTCATAGCTGTGCATGTAGTCTAACAAAAACTACACCACCCGAATCAATATTCAGCAACTGTCATAGTCCAAAATCACAGTGCTAGAATGCTATTAAAAAAACACCAAAACCCAGCTTACAACAGCGAAATTGTAAGTGCTTACAGAGTACAGACCATATTATCAAACAAAAAAATGGTTCTTGCAAACCAGGCAACGAGGTTCTCTTTTAACTTGTTCTATAAGGAGCCTCACTATATCCATTGGTTAAGAGGATGAGTTGAACTATGGAGTTACACAGAGCCTTCATATGGGTGAAACTTTTTATCATTGTAAGAGTAGATGACTACTACTAAATGAAAACATAGATTATAAAGGAGCAGGGTACAATCAGGGGAAAAAAACACGAGAAGTCAGTTCACACATTTTCATAAGACAATAAGCTGTCTTCGGTTACACTTGGTCCATTCATGAGATTAAGTCCCAACAATGAGATGACTGTTACTTACGAAAGTATTAGACGGTTTAACACTTCTTCAGTAAGCAAACAACATGAGTAGTCCCTAAAGCTTAGGATAAACTCAGAAGCTTAATTTCATTAACCTCATTAATAATTAAATACAAAATTTTATTCTAAAAGGGAATGAATACAAGACATTTACCAAACTTGTTGAAGTACATTTTTTTAAAACGATATTTGAAATTTTTCTCATTTATGACGCGAAGGTAAGAAGAAAACTGCTGGTAAATCCTAACAAGTCAGAAACAGGAGGTATGTAGAATTGAATATTCTTCACATTAAACTCACTAAAAATATTTAGGCAAGGGAAAAATGAAGAGATCCAAAATCCTTGGTTGACAAAGATAGGACGATTTTTTTTTTTTTTTTGGGGGGGGGGTATAGGGACCCAATTTCCCTTCTCTGAAGCAAATAAAAATCTCGAAAGATCTGAAGGGAAATTGCATCCACACACCTCATCCGTTTCCCCTCCTTTACCCATCCCTTCCCCTCCCAAAATTGTATCCAATCAAGGCCTTAGATTCAAATTTGCCATCACTAACACTATCAAATCTGGAAAACATCAACTCAACGGGAAGATCCTCTACATACAAAGTACTCCCTCCAAACATTATGAAGTACCACATTTGCTTTTGGCACAAGGTTTAAGAAAAGAGAGTCTGAGTTGGGTGGTGGGTTTCACCATACATCATTGGATTCTAACCACACAAAACAAGCTTAAAAATAGAAATGGAGCAATTCTGAATATAAGGCAATTCCTAAGATTTATAAGGAGTAACATTTATCAAAGGGTTCCAGCGACTTAATTGATGTGTAGTTTCATGGGGCTCATTGGCAGGTTTCTTGCCTTATGATTAATCAAACAGTCACACAATTGCTTTTTTTGAGCATTCACCTAAAAGATTGTTCATCATTGAAGTACTACAGTCTACAATGTGTAAATATTTCACTTAATTTCTATGCAAGTTGCGTCTAATCATGTCCATGACGCCTAGGCACCTAGCAGACACCAAACCTCAGTGAAAGAATGGCATTCCTATAACATCCATTTCCCCTTCAGCCTTAGGTCAGAAAATGCAAAGATGTGTCGACTGCAAAAGATGAGAGGAGCAACCGGAGACCATCGCTGCCCTCTCTGATTCTCAAGCTGATTGTTAATGCTAAAAACTCAGCTCTTCAAACTCGACATTGCATATATAAATTAAAACGGTCATCCCTACCTTTCTTTGTTAAAGTCAATGGCAATGCAAAATGGAAAGATAATTAGCAATATAGAGCAGAAATGAAATTTTTCCCTGTGCTGATATTTTGAGATGACGCACTTCTATTCCATAAACGGTGTGTTCATTTTGCTTTATTCCATTAATTACAACGTATTCAAAAACCATTATTTCACAAACGGTGTGTCATTTTGCTTTATTTCATTAATTACGATGTGTTCAAAAACCATAATTTCCCGAACAGAGTCATTTTGCTTTATTCCATTTATTTATTACAACGTATTCAAAAACCGTTAAAGATCGAGTCTATTGGTCCATTGGTAACGGTAAGTGTCGTCTTAACCACATGAACAATAAGTCCCAGGTTCGAATCCCCTCGACATTAAAGTGTACTACTACAACCCTAAAGAAAGTTTATCAATTGCCCAAACTAACTGTCAGTTAACATCCAAATTAACCAAGAGTTTGGCAATTCCTTAATACCTCATCCGTCACAATCATTTATTTACCTTTAATTAAAATGCTCTCGCAATGAATAAAAAAGGTAAACAAATGAACGGAACGAGCGGGAGTACTCTACACTGCAACAATTAAAATCCCAACACAAAACATAGCAATATAATAAGTATAAAAATGAAGTGATAATACTAATAAACACAAATTAAAAAGCGAATAAAATCATCTAAAACAAGAATTGAATTGAAAAAATACCATCTCTAAATTGCGAATTTCGGAGGAAATGAGGGAAAGAATGCGAGGTCTCTTAGCAATAGTATGAAGATGGCGGAGTTCATCCAAATCAAGTGACAGTTCTTCAGCCATTTGTTTTTTGTTTTTTGTTTTTTTTTTTTGTTTAGTTTGAAATTCGCGAAATAATAAAGGGTTTTAATTTGGAGAAGATGAACAAATGCTAGAAGTTACGGGGAGGCGGTACTCAGTAGTTAGATACTTGTTAGAGTCGGAAGCTTCGAGAACAAACCAAAAAATGAATAAAATAATCGACTTTTTTTTTAATATTAGGTAAAAAACTAACGTCCTTTCGAATGATTGAGGTAAGTTGAAGCCACCGACTTTCAAACTATCTCGAAAGAGTTGAACATGAATGTTTAGAAGTCATAAAGTCAGAAACTTTGTTGTTTTACGTAAGCAGTGTTCAATTATCACTTCATCGAATAAATGAAAGTCTAATTTCACATCAATATGTAGTCGAGCCATGATACTTTTCCAGGGCCACCACTGGAGCTCCGACTCCGAGTCAAGCCTCCATATGCACCCTTAATCCGTACAACTATTCCATATAAATACAGAACACTGTTCGCCAAGCCAAGGTATCTAATCTCTACTCTATAAGGTTAATATTCGTCTCTCACTAAAAATTGTCCGGCTCAAGCCTCAAGGTAACTCCTCACGATGAAGCTAATCGGACCAAGTGAGTACAAAAAACCTGACCAATCTACGAACCAGCTTAGCATAATCATCATTCATTAGTCTCGTGTGTAAATGCATTTTAACATTAAGTGTATTGATACCTTAAACAATTTGCTTACCTATTCCTTTCTAGGTGTCTCATTCATTTGGTTACTTACCTATATCGAGAATGTTTTTTATCGGTACTTTAATCATCCAATCGCACTATCGTCACTTGTTGTCCACTAACTACTACCACAAATGGTCATCTCCCCTCTCCTTAGTCTTTGTTCTGAAAATAAAAATAAATAAAAGATTGGATGGACTAAAGGAGTATATGGTATTTATAAAAATAGTTAAAAAATCGATTGAATATAATTATGTTAATTTCAAATTAAATTGATTTTTCTTAAAACAAAAAGTCCGCATGATATTCTATGGGCTTGATAGTTGAAACAATTGACGTAGTATGGAAGTGGGCCGGGGGATGGTTGTGGACTTAAGGGTAATGGGTGTTAGATCTGATAAGTGGCTCCATTAACTTGGGTGTGGTCGGGTCAGTTTGCATTTGTAAGATTTCGGGTACGACTGGGTCGGGCTCCAGTTATTTTTCAAGTCAATTATTGTCATGTTATTCAAGGATAATGATCTAGGTAGCACGGACACTTCTCTTAATCAGTCGTCCCGTGTCCGGCACCGTGTCGGACACCGACACTCGTCGGACACACGCCTAAATGTGTCGGACACCTATAAAACCGTGTCTAACTTTCTACTTTTACTCGGGCACGTGTTTGACGCGTCTCCATGGTATTTGGGTAGGTGTCTGACGCGTGTCCTTGATATTTGGACATCATTTGGGATGAATGATGTTTTTTAGACGAAAAATGAGATGTCTAAAGAGATGGATTAGAATATGGGTTTGGCTGAGAAATGAAAATGAGTTGTAATTAAGGCTAAATTTTACCTTCACTTATTTAAATTTAATATCAAATACTTTTTAAAAAATAAAATTGAACGTTTATGACAAAAAAATGTATATTTTATTAAATATAAATCGCGTGTCCCGTGTTCTAAATTTCATGGGATGTCGTGTCACGTGTCCATGTCCGCGTCCGTGTCTGTTTTGGTGCTACCTAAATCATGATTCATGTGAATCAATTGTAATACCACAGATTTTTGGGTATAGAGTACTTGGTCAAGTGAGAGGTACTCGACCGAGTGTGTCATCGAGCTGAGTGGGTTGAGTCAGGCTTCTGACTTAGGGATACTCGACCGAGTTAGGTGGTACTCGGTCGAGTATGTCAGATACTCGACCGAGTCTGGTCTGTTTACGTTATTTTCCGCGGTTTGATTAAGGTAACTCAGAAAGCATATATATATATAATCATGTTTTATCGACTTAAACCATTTTACTTTTCTGCGTAAAACACTTTTCAAAAAGGAGACAACGACATCACTGCTTCTCTTGCTACTCTCATCATCCTAAGGTTAGGGTTCATGATTTTTGGGGCTTTTTACATCGCAGTGTCCATCAATCGTTGGGTAAGTCATCTATCATAGTTTTATATTGTTTTGTTAGGATTGGTCAAATTCTAATTGGGTTAATTTGGGAGTTTTAGTGGTGAATCACGATTTGTATGCCGTATTATTGATTGGTTGATACTGTCTTAGGTGAGGACTTTGTAGAAGAAGCTTTCTAGTTTACTTTGTTGTGCTTAGTGCTTGGATCGCTGTTTAGGTAGGGTTTCCCTACTCAGTTGGCTGTTTAATTGATATACAAGTAATGTGACGGTCTTTTGTGGTTATTGTATGACTGAAATTATTGTGTTGGTTATCGGTTATTGTTGTGGGACCATTTTCGGGAGATGGTTCAAACCCCATGTCTGCCTCTTATGGCTCCCGTCACAAGGGAGATGCGCACATTAATGATCTGGGTTCACTCGTTGCGATGAGGGGGGATTTTGGTGGTAAGGCTGCGGTCCCCACTGGCGATGTGAATTACACGTTGCGATGAGTAATCTGGAAGGGTTACACACCTTAGTGTGTAGTCGGTTACTGAATACTATGGAGTTTGGAGGATGATTGTTACAGTTTGCCTTGGTTGGTTTATGGTTTATGTTATGGATGTTGTATATTGATTATATAATTGGCTGACCCCGTTTTATGTTTTCAAAATTGTGGTAATACATTCGGGGATGGTGAGTAGTTAGCTTAGTAAGTTATGGCTGTTGATGTAGCTTGCGGGGATTGGACAGGACTGAGTCACCACCAGTTTTGTAGTCTAGCTTCCGCTGAGATAGTTTATCACTTATGTTTTGGTTATCTTTTGGAGTTTAAAGATTTGTATTTTCTTTTGGGAGACTTTTAATTTCTTTGACTTAAAGCTTTTATATTTTAATTTGTTTCATTATGGTTATTGTGATGCGTACTACCTCGGGAAAACGAGATGGTAGCACATTCGTACCTTGGGCTAGTCTTGGTTAAGGTATCTTGGTGTATAGGGGTGTTACATCAATAAACACTCGGGTAGGATCATATTAAGCGAGTTAAGTTCTGGTGTGGGTTGGTTTTTTTGGGTCAATCAGTTTAATTCGTAGTATGTGGTAGATATAAATGGGTTGAGCAATTGGGTAAGGTCGTACGGGTAAGGGCGTAAGATTACTGTTAAAGGTTAATACTTTAGGTAATTTGTGACCGCTTTTATGAAAAATCGTTCCTCGGAATATAAAAAACATGATGTGCCGGAGAGAGTAAGAGCTTAACTTTTAATGCTTTAGTTTGTGCACGCAAGTGCCTTAACTCCTTTAGTCTTGTATTTTGTACTCCTTCCGTCCTGGTGATTTTTTTACCTTTGGTTTTGGCACACTAGGGAGAGGCGAGAAGACTATTTGTGATGGTTGTTAGTGGATGACAAGTAGACTATAATAGAGGTGTAAAATCAAATTACTCATAAAAATTTTCGAATATAGAAAGATAAACAAATGAATGAGACACCATAAAATAAAAAAGGTAAACAAATGACCAGGACAGATGAAGTATTTATTTTCCACCATGACCAAACTGTAGGTATCATCATTATATTGATCATGTGTCTTTTACGTTTTTTTTTTTTTGGCAAAAAGTGCCCATTTTTTGATAAATAGTCTATTTTGAAGAAAAATGGCGTTTTTTAGTTATAAAAAATGTTCACTATTTACCAAATATAGTCTAGTTATATATTTTTGGTCACACGAACAAGAGTCATACAATAGAATTTGCGTTAATCAATAACGGAAAACGCATTTATCACGATGTACTAAAAACCTATTGAAAGTTGGAATGGTGAGCCACCAATTGTTCTTTTTGTTGCACACTTTCCGCAACAAACTTTGTTGCCTAAGATTTTTGTGACTATTTTTAGACAACCAACTTTGACACATTCTTTTTTTTTTTTTTTTTTCTATTTTAGGAACATAAAATTCTCTTTATAAGACTCGTATAATTAATTTCTCACCAAAAGACGTGAGGAAATATATAAACCCCTTCTCTTAATCCCATTTCCAAATAAAAGTCGTAGTTTTTTTTAATCCTATCACCTTCTCAATTACCGATTTTCACAACATCTTCCGATAATTATGAGAATGGTGAATGGAAATTTTGTGGAAGTTGCACCTTCAGTATTCGTCACACCACAAAGAAAGTCAAGAATCGCAAAATTAGAGACGATTTTTGAAGAAGACCCTCAACGATACGACGTGATTGTACCTAAAAGGATTTTTATTGCACTTCCGGTATTTTTGGCAATGATTTTATACTTTTTATTGTATAAAAACATTGCTTAATGACAAAGAAAGGGACAGGGAACAAATATGTTATACTCTCAAGTCTCAAATTTAGAATAGTTGTGACTTGTGTTGTGAGGCAATTTGGTTAAGCAAATGGTTCAAATTTGTGCTTTAATTCTTTTGTTGACTCCATTTGCCTTTTGGGTAACATTGTAGATTTTGAAATTAGCCTACATTATCAATTATGAAATGAGATCAATCAATTCTTGTTTTACTTCTTCTTTTTATTAATCTCGTTGCGTTTGCATTACTTTTTAGTTTACCCGAGTTTATTTTATTCAGAATTCAAATTTATAATAATACTTTGCAAATGAGGATAGCCTATTTCAATGAATTAAACTCAAAAACGCATGACTAGTACCCGCAATCCATATTCACATATTTAACTTGTTGTAAATAAAAGGCTTTTGATAAATGACATTCCCGTTGAAAAAAGGTGTAAGATGTTTATTCCAGTAAATTATCAAGAAGAGAAAAAAAAACCAATGCATATATAAATTGGAACATTGAAATTCGACATTTAAAATGAAATTTTGGTAATTAACATCTCATTAATAAATGAAACAAAACTATTAATTTGACCTTGGTTTTACACAAATATTTATCGCAAATATTCATTTTAAATGCATTTAACTTGTGTCCTTAAGACACATATTATAAAACCGTTATTACTTTTAACTTTAAACATTAGAAAACCGAGTGTCTCAACACCGAACACATAAAAAAAAGTACAAAACGGAAGCTATCGATAGGTACAAAATCATACTTTACGGTAGACGTACGGTACCCATTTGGAATTTGAGGACACCGAACGCGTTGAAAAGCAAAAAAGCGGAAGCTATCGATAGGGATAAAATCTTACAAACCGGTAGACGTATCCATTAGGAAACTGAGCGTCTACCACCGGACGCGTGGAAAAGGTAAAAATCGGAAGCTATCGATGAGGACAAAATCCTACATGGTAGAGCTATCCATTTGGATAGACGATTAGCCAATGCAGTTGCCGACCATAATCCTAAATTTGTTGTTATATTATCCATCATTTTCTCTGCATTAAATTCGTTTAAAATTATTGCCGGCATGTTTAATAGAGACGTGACAACTAACGTATACATGACTTGGTCTTTTGCTAATGCTTGTGGCTTTAAATTCGATACCGAAATCGGTTCTTACAACTCAAAAAACATATCTTCCTCTTCAATTCAATATCCAGCTACTTTTCTACAGTTCCGAAAAATAAACCAGAAATATAACAAAAAATGGCATCTGCACGAATTGCAAGGATCGCGATAGAGAATGCACCACCAAAGTTTGTGAATATCATGAAGCGTAGAAGTTTGAACATGCTGGATACCATTCATGAAGATCAGGAAAAGGAATGCAGCTTGAGCTCGATGCCAGCAAATTTGAAGAGTAGAGCTCCTGCAGATCAAGCATCAACATTCTCTTCTTCTTCACCGTCTTCACTTCAAGTGTATTCTAAACTTTTCTGTCGAAGTGGATAAGAAAATGTTAGTACCTTGTTTTGCTTATGATATTAGTGTTGAAGCAAACGAGTTTTGATCATGGTGAGAGTTATCACCGTTAGTACCTGTATAACTAAGCTTGTCGGTTTTGTTTTTTAAAAAAACCTTCTGTTTCTTGAAACATATAATGGAAAATGAAGCTTAGAGAAAGTTGTGTTTATGCTTGCTAGGTTACTATGATTTGAAGTGTATTTTATCGACAAAACCCTTTCGTAATGCTTTTAATTGTTCTACGACTACATGGTTTAAAGTTGTTTCATTGTTGTCAGCTATCAAAATTAAGGATAATTAAAGCTTCAAACACGAAAAATCGAAAATAATTGCATTTTGAAATGAGAAAACACTCGATCATTCATCATAATCCCCAGTAGAGTACTACAAAAGGATGCCCTAAAACCAAATTAGGTGGCCATAACGTCTACACTATAAGTTCAACGATGCTAATTAACAAAAACAAATGATGGTCAGCTTCCCGCATGCATAAACACTTGTGTAAAGCAAATGAATCACTTACTTGACAGTTGACACGACCATAGCATCATGAGTCTCAGGGATGATTCCCATTCCTACTCCTTTAAGCCAGCTTTAGTCCCTTCGTTCGTTGCCTGGTACTTTGAAGACTTATAGGGGAATTTACGTTTCCGTGATTCTTCTAATACTACACTCTCTTTCAGTCTATCCAAAGCTGGGCAAATGAAAAAGGATTTAAAAATAGTTGTTTGATAGATCAATGCGACAATTTCAACATTCTACCACTACATATTTTTGATAGATTAAATAGTCAGAACTGACCTTCAACGTCATAAGAGGGCAATATAGATAGGATAGCCATATTATAATAACTTAACATATTGCAGGAACATTAAAAAACTAATTATATCAGACTAAGAATATCAGACTGCAATGCAGATCAAAATAGAAGTAATAATATTTCTCCAGGCTGCCATTAAAATATGACCGGGAAGGGAGACACGAAGCACTAAAAAACAACTCCAGGGTACAAGATAGGAGCAGGAGCATCTAGACTGCCAAAGTTTTCAGTCAAATTGTATCAGAGGCTCATGTAAGAGAAATTACCAGATATGTATGCAGACTGAAGGGGCTCGATGGACTCTACAGGAAGAGGGTAAACAGTACATGAGCTGGCCACTGATTTTGGTGCTTTCTGCAGGAGTTTTCTGAATCGTGGCTCCTGAAAGAAACAGATATTTACTTTCACGATCAGGCACTAATGTCTTCCAAGTATCTTCATATCAACAATTTCAACAGTTTTAGAGAAGGTATATTTGATAAACTAAATACAATTCATAGTAAAATTGGGAATAAGGCTACTAATAACAGCAGGAAAGTCGAGTTTAAATGCATTGACCCAGTAGATCTACTCTTAATCATATTTCCTGTGACCAGGGGATGCAAGTTTTAATATGACCAGTATCATCCGTTTAGAAATGATGTAATCAATTATTTATGGGAACAAGCAGTTTATTTTCTTATACTATATTTCAATTTTATTACTGGCAAGTTTTTGCAAGATAAAATTCAGCGCAAATACAAAGTCATAACAAGGCCTCATACTTCATCTTTCCGGAGCAATGTGAAGCAGCACCCAGCTTGCCCTGCTCTAGCTGTTCGTCCAGCCCGATGAATGTAAGCTTTTATGTACAGCGGAATATCGTAATTAATTACATTTTTAACCCCTTCAACATCCATTCCTCTGGTGAAGTTATCAGAACAGACGAGAACTTCCACTACCCCTTTCCGGAAAGCTTTCAGTGTTTTGCTGCAACCCACGGAAACAGTTTAATTAGATTGGGAAGAATTGCCAATACACATAAACATGAAACATGTATGAAAAGAAATATTGCAATATCAAGATACAGAAAGCTATGCAGTAAGAACACAAGAAAAGAACAAATATAAAAAAAAAATAATAGATGAAAATAAATAGTAGCAGCAAAACTTAATTCACCCCAGCGTTGCCTCCATAAAATTGCAGACAGGATGTTTAATCATCCACATTGGTCGAGATGTGATGTAGCAGCCCAACTCTCTCTCTCTCTCTCTCTCTCTCTCTCTCTCTCTCTCTCTCTCTCTCTCTCTCTCTCTCTCTCTCTAATATTTTTCTTTCGATACAGTCAGATTGTAAGATAAGAGAAGCAAAAATTCACAGCCTTTTACGCCGAAGCACTTTTTATTCCTAAGGATTGTTATATAGAAAAGAACTGCCTAACAAATATTTGCAAGGCGGTACATACTAATATTCTTATAAACACTAGTAGATCTAGTGAACAGAACAGAGTTTTAACAAGACAACCAAACTCAGAAAAAAAAAAAAGAGGGATACATTTTAATCGTCATTCAGGCACCTTAAAGACAAGACGTGAAAAAAACGATCACTTCAGGGATGTGATTGTGAGCATGAGGGAGTTACTTTGTTCCTACCTTCTCACGGCCTGTCGTTGAGCACCTGAGTAGACTCTGGTATGTAGCTGCAAATCATCAAAATAATTCAGCAGGCTAGATAGCCTATTGGCTGTCTTTACGGAGGATGTAAATATAACACATTTTTCCCCTTTTAACTTCTGAAGCAGAGCTACCAAGTACAGGGACTTATCCTTTGATCCACAAATCTGCAAAGATAATATCGAAAGAGAGCAGAAATTTTATATTGCATTGGAATTAGTGATTTGTACTCAATAAACAAATAAAATAAAATCCTCTCACATGACCTGAACCAAGAAAAGGTTCATATAATGAACATCAAAGAACATTTTTTAAAAAGAAGAATTTGATTGTTACTCAAAGTTCAGTACCTGCAGATCAGACATTACACAATCCATTGAAACATTGTTCATAACAAATAATTAACGCCTTAGCATACACAGAACTAGATGTGGTTCCCTATTACCTATTCCCTATGAAAACAACTTCCAACCCCACCCAAACAGCTATAGCAAAAAAAGACTACCAGTTTGTTAGAGATTTTCTTTCATACTTCATACCTTATCCCTACAATCAATGTCAATGCTTCCAAGTGCTACTGACATGCGCTCATGCAGTTAACAAGGGACCCAATAACATCAGTCCAGATCCTATTCTATTCATATAAATGAGTAATTAACTCAGTTTTCAACTAGGCATCATTGACTTTTGTTCAGATTGCATAAAAGGATATCAATGTCACAGCAACACAGCTTACTAGTGCAGAATAATAAGTGAAAAGCAAAATCATAACTTTTAAAGTCATGAGAGAATGATATAGCCATACCACTTTGTAAGACTCCAGTGTTTTAGGAACTTGATAGCGGCCGGTTGTCAGGAACAATGGGTGATGAAGCTCAAGCTGAGAAAGTTTGCTAGGATCTCTAGTTACCGTTGCGGAAAGAACCATTTTTACAAGCCTGGGGTTACCTCTCCCCTTGAATCCCCTTTCAACCCCACTGCCACATGATGAACAAACCCTTTAGAATCTGAATTAGATGCCAAGTATTGACAGATGCATTTAAGTCATCTAAATTGAGCATTTGCAGTACATTCATCAGCCAAAAACAATTTGAACAAACAAGCATATCTCATGCTCGCATTAACTATGAGGAGAGGCATAGAGTTTCCAAGTTAGGTCATTGATCCACCTAGCTGCCATGTTCAATAAAACAAAGCGCTGTAAAGTTTTATCAACACAACTGAACCCAACCAGCCCATGTCAAGCTCCATCTTGATCAAAGGCAGGAAGCAAGAAGCATAAAGTCTAATAACTGGCATGGATTAACTGCACTGTGATCATGTGATATGGTGTCAACAAGAATGAACTCATAGAAGATGAGAATGAGTATCACCACAGATTCATTAGATCATATGTGAAGTAAAGACTGATGTATCAAGGACGTAGATATTCTAGTATTCTAGACACCCAACCATTCAGTAATTGACTAGCCAGCCTAGAGGGAGAATTTGTGCTTGTTCCATAACTTCCATTGCCTAACTTCCAGCGCAAGATTCCAAATGTATAGAGCCTATTTTTCTAATAGTACGAAATAACATAAAAAAAAACCATATTTTCAGCTGTACGTCTTTCAAAATAGGGCATTGACTATAGCAGTGTCTGACTGTGTTCTCCTTTAGGCGTTGTTTAGACACAGAAAAATGGAGGGAAAGGAAGGGGAGGGGAAGAGAGGGAAGGAAAGGGAGGGGGAGAGTTTTTCTTTCAAATCTTTCCTTTGGAAAGATTATTGATTCACCTTAACGGAAGGAATGGGAGGATCCAATTTCCCTCCCCTCAGAATTCCTCTACCTCCATTTTGCTAAACAACAGAAATTAGCTCTCTTTCCCTCCAAATTCCCCAATCCAAACAATCCCTTAGTACGGCTATGAATCAGATATGGAAGATCAAGCTGCATCTTGATGTAGGCTTTTAACACCTATGAGATCCTGGCCTAGTGGTAGAGACTGAGGTCCTATGGATGATGGCCATACTACTAACGAAATTGTTCGGAAACGGAGACTCTTAAAAGTCAGGAAGTGGCTCTTATTTTCTCCATCACTTTGAACTCATGGGTGCCTTGTGAGTTGTAATTTGTAAGACAAGCTCACTGATGAATGATAGAAGCAATTAGCGTGTCCTAAACACGACTTCTGGACTTCTGGTGAATGTCGTCTGGATTAAATTTCTAGGACATGGGAGCAGCAACAATTGGGTGTTATGGAGATTTGCCTATTTACAGACTGTGTGTTCAGTTTTGAGCATGACCCTGTTTGTTCACAGGGACACATCATTCCTTACAATCAATTTGGGGCTGGGTAAAAATAGCACTGAGGATTAGTATGGAGAACCCAACACCAAGGGAAAACTATCACTATCAAAGTTCAACACAACGCATCATATCATAAAGGCCACTTATAACAGGTAAAAGACAAGTCCTTGAACAAAGAAAAAGGTACCATTCATCATATGCCAAAATGAAGGGGGAGGTAATTACTGTTATACTCACACTCTTCTGATTGTTCTGAAGGAATCGCAAAATGCTGTAGAGAAAGCTTTGACATGAGGAGCAGATACCTCGTCACTTGATTGGACCAGCTTAAGGACACTGGGCAACCACGACTGATATGCCTCCCTGAGTAACCGATCGGTTTCATCAACGACCTGGAATAAAAATTGAGGAACATTAACAATCAAAATTATGTCAGTTTCGG
Source organism: Silene noctiflora (assembly GCA_009801015.1). Classification (NCBI taxonomy): domain Eukaryota; kingdom Viridiplantae; phylum Streptophyta; class Magnoliopsida; order Caryophyllales; family Caryophyllaceae; genus Silene; species Silene noctiflora. The sequence continues at coordinate 8,073 of VHZZ01004659.1, read as the reverse complement.
CAACAGGGATTGTTTTTGTTTTTTTTAAGAAAGGTATTCAGCAACTGGGACTCGCAAGCACTATTTTACACACACACATCTATGGCTCACATGCCCGAAGGATATATATACAATCAAAGGTATGTCAGTTTCAGCAACAGGGACTGTCTTCGTTTTTTGAGAAAAGTATTCAGCGACTAGGACTGTCAAAAGGCAGTATCTTACACATACACATCAATGTGTGTGAAGGAACGTTTATAGCCGCATCTTCAGCAAATAGGAAATCAAGTGCTTGTTCATCAATGATCAAGAATGAAGAATACTTGGTAATATAAAAGTAACGTCCTACCCCATATGTATCAATAGCTCCTTTTATTATGTATGGACTTACAAACTTTAAACAGCAAGTGACAGAAAATCTAGAGAGACTTGACTATTTGCAAGTCTATACTAAATGTAAGGGTACGAGTAAACATGACTACAAACGATAATAAAGCTTTAGTCCGGACATGATTTAGGGTCCATGTCAACTAAAATGAATAGTCATAAGAACAATCAATCCCCTTTTCTTTATAATTTAGTAGAAGTTCAAGCCACCCTCTTTTTAACAATCTCATAAAGATAATTACACTCCATTATTGACCTCCCTTACACAATTCGAGTTTCTTCAAAGTTTAAAACGCCGCCTGAAAAGCTTATTAGTAGGCTTAAAAGGCTCCCAAAATGGTAGATTAACAACAGCTAGGAAACTCGCCATATTCTTCTTATAACTTCCAGGAAATCACCTTCATCACCCATTTCCTAGCCAATTATATAGTGCATAACTTACCTTAACAATGGCTTATATCAAACAAACCACTTCCTAGGACTGCTAACAAAATCGAGAGACAAAATCCATTTCACCTTGGTTTACGAGACACACGAAAAGTAAGCTCCTGCCTATGATGATACTAGATCCTTGACCTGAACAGTTAAGGACGAGTCCCAGCATAAACAAAGCATGAACTTTGAACAAAAACTGTAGTAAAAAATTTAAAAAAATTGGTACGTCAAATTCATACACCCTGTACCTGTACTATAAAAGATAACAGAATAACTCCTGCAGTGCTCTTCCTACATGCAATGAACTCAGATAAAGGATAAGGTACCTACAAGATATCGCAGGTGCTCAAGCGTGAAGCCCTTGGTAGTATTAATATGGTCCATAAGCCTCCCTGGAGTAGCTATCAAGATGTCCACCGCACTCTCCAATCTTATGGCATGATCATCCAGATCGTAACAGAAACCAGCCTCAAATCTTGGCCTTTTAATTAGCGTTGAAATTTCATCTGCCACTGAGGACTGTCCAACAGCCAAACCAACAGACAAGCCCACGGCAGGAGCAAGGGCAGCAAAAACTTCCTTTACCTGAGATATTTGAAGTAAATATCTGAACAGAAAAACCTTTTAAAAGTAAAACAGCATCAATAAACAAAAATTAAAAATATTAGTTCATAATTGTTCTCCGGCAAAAATGAAAGGCATATACTAAATGATCAGCTGAAGAGAACTATGACGAGATTCCAACTGCTCGATTTTGCAAGAACCATTATCTGATAAAAATCACGTCGAACTTTGGATTGCATTCCACTAAGTCTGTAACTAGGTTGCAGAACACATTGCAAAAGACCAATGCAGAACAACATTTTCAGAAATGCAGTAATGAAAGTAAGATAATAAGGTGCATGACACAGAGAACAATTTCAGACAATTCTTTACGGGTGGTGGAAAGTAACGATCACACATACTTCCAATAAAGCTAAAATACCACTATTATTTGGCTTTAGAATATGATAGGACAAGGAAAAATAGCTCCCTAACCTATAATGCTTCTTGTTGTTCTGAAGTTGTAGTTGATTGACACAATTTTTGAAAAGCAGCATCTTTCTGTTCAGGCCTTTAGGGTAAGGTATTCTTACATGTACAAATGAATCCCCTACCTACCTACCTCGTCATAAGAGAGAATCTTTTGAGACAATAGGGTAATGTTACTCACCGGGAAATGTAATGATCCTTATCAACCAACATGCTAGATCAATGAAGGTATTCCAGAATAGAAAATGAAACACATTACCATGATCAAAATCTGTTTAAGAAATACATGCTAGTTGAGACGCATCCTTTTCTTTTACCTCTTTTTTTTTTTTTTTTTTTTTTAAACAAGGTTATATTCCATCATTAAACACCAGTACCTCTAGCTGCGACGCTGTGTTACTCTGACTCTCCGACACGTGTCGGAGTGTCGGACACGGCTATTTTGGGTGAATTTTCCTATTTTGTGGTCTAAATTGAAGTGTCGAAGTGTCGTGTCGTGTCGTGTCGGACACCGACACGTGTCCGACATGCGACACGGCAGTTAAGTGAAGTGTCGGAGTAACATAGGCTGCGAGATACAGAACCTTACCATAACAGATTAAACAGTTCTAAACGGAAAAATCAACAATCAAGGTTTATGATTGGTAAGCCAGTCTCTGTCCATAGCTTACAATTGCTACATATCATACAGTTTACTTGTAATACTAATAACAATCCTAGTAATGATGTTGTTAAGCCGGACAAACTTTACTTTAAAAAGCTACATTTAACATTGTCTTAAAGTGACAGAATCATTGGGGCAAAACTGGCAAAATGAACATAGCCATCTCCATATATTTGCTGGTCATTAAACCATCCAGAATGAAATAGTCTTCTAAATTTTCTAGCTGAGCCCATACAATTGCAATATAATTTGGAGCTGGACTCCAGATATTGTAATATTCAGAAGGACTTTCCCAATCCATGGCCTAAATCCTTATTATAACTAAAGAGCATCAAACAACACTTTAGATAAGAACTCTGCCACAACATTAGAAAGTGCAATAATCTGTATCATTAGTCATAGCGCTCGATCAATCTCCTGACAGCCCTCTTACACATCTTTTTCTTGTTCAATGAATTGACTTTAAAGCAAAGATATTCCACAGAGGAAGCACATCAAAAAGTCACACAGATGCGGCTCAGAAAATAAAGAATGAAAGTCGTGGAAAGTAAACCTGTACAGCTAGATCACGAGTAGGTAACACCACCAACGCACGCAGACATTTTACAGAACGACTTGCTAGCATTTGCAGAATGGGAAGAGCATAAGCCAACGTCTTCCCGCTACCAGTAGGTGAATCTATACAAAGGTCTCGCTCAAAAGCCCCAGGACCAATAGTCTCCTGCCAAACAGCTACTTGCACAGGGAAGAGTGAAGAAAACCCCATTTTCTTTAAAGCCTCTTGCAACCTGAAGCAGTTGGATACATGGGCTATCAACCTCAATAAATCCCGTACACAGATACATCCCCAGTAGTTCAAAAAGAATGGAATTTTTTTTATTTCTAAATCCAACTTTGACCAATGATATTTATAGACGCTCTAACAACTCTTCCCTCCGTCCTAATCATGTGTTTACCTTTTTTTTTTTTTCTTTGTGAGGGGTATTTTAATCAAAGGTAAGCAAATGATTGGGATGGATGGAGTATATCCATAGAATTATAAAACACAATTACTTCCTAATATGAATGTAACAAAGCTACTTCATCACCAATGACATTTTTATGATTAAACCATTGTTCAATGATTACCTCAAAAAGAGAGAAATCTTTAATAGTTATATTCAGAGACAGGTGTAACTGTATTGGAGACTAATCATACTACCTGTGTTCTTAGAAAACAGCGTGTACAAACAATATTACCCCGATGCTTCGCATGGCTCCTGCAAATTGCGGAATAAGGCGGTCGAGATGTGCATATGGGGGAGTACCTGGGATCAAGGAAAGGGAGGAGAGCGAGAGGAGATTCGTCGACGAGGTTGATATTAACTGGGTTTCTCATCCATGCCAGCACTGGTTCGCTCTTATGCATTTGAGTTTCAGTTTCAGCCATTGCTTGCAACTACAAAAAGAAGAGAGCAATAGACAGCAAAACAAGCCCTATAAGAATTTATAATAACTCAATAAAATTCATCACAAATTAATAGGGTTTGGTCATGGGCTTCTACAACAAAACACAGACGAAAAACGGGAACTTAAGTATTGCCAAAACAACAAATTAAAGTATGAAGGAGAAAATGTGAGGTTTTTATTTAGCTGTACATGCTGAAATGTTTGGTTCAAGAATTTCAGCTGATCATTTATCGGTTTGAAATGGCTAAAATTATACGACACAAAATCGTATTTGAGAACGTCTTAAGCTTAAGAGTTAAGTCGTGCCCCTTTTTACGGTGTGGTTCATTTAATGCTAGCTAAAATGACTACGGACTATGTTGTAGCGTTTAATTTGGGTTTAAGCAAGACCAACTCAAGAGTACCTAGTGTTTGGGTTGGACTTGGAAATTACAATATTAGAATTCGAACCTCCAACCAACTCTTTTCATTCAGCCAAACCACTAACAGAATTTACTAACAAAACATTCAAATGGATATATATTCGGTTGGGTGGACCGTCTGAAACAGTTCGGTTTTATAGCTGACATCAAATAGCTGCCATTATAAAGCTTAAATTAAATAACACAAATCAAATCACGAAATCAAAAAAAAAAAAAAAAAAAAAAAAAAAAAAAAACTCCGTATAACACACAATTAGCAAGTCACTGTCAATGAGGACCTTAATTATGCCGGGCGTCGACTCGGTGATTGAGTATTACGGAGTAGTATTCAATATCACATAAAAGCACAGCCGAAAGTAGCAACCCTAATCAATTTTGTTTGCTGTGAAACGCACAAATTATTAACACAAATAACCGTTGCTAATTTTAATAAACGACGGAAAGCAACGACGCTTGGTATTGGGAAACGGCTAATGACAGTTTGCATAAACATTAACGAGAGTCAAGAACGTACCTGTTTACTGCCGTGACAACGGTGAAAGAGGAGGACTGACTACAGAGGACTGTGGGGAGGCTGAGGTGAATGCGCTTGGTAATTGGTATCCCCTAGGCTTTATTTCTCTCTCTCTTTTTTTTAACCCTCTTTCTTCTTACCGAGATGTCCACCGTCACAATCGACAATAATGTATAATCTCCTTAGTGTGACGGCTCTCATGGAGAATTAAAAAATGGCCAAATAGTTTGCTCAATTCGCGGGTTCGAACCTACCAATTACCGAGCGCATTCACCAACTTTTTATCTTAGTTCAGTACTTAATCCATGCAATTTTTTCGTTTGGTCCAATTTATGAAACAGTAAAACGAACTGAACCAAATTGGTTTATGGAAAATTTGTAGAATACAAATTAACTTGCAAATTTATTCTTCCAAATTAACGAAGATAATCAATCTAAATTATAAATATCAACTAATTAACCTAAAATTTTAATATTCTAGTAAAATATTTCATATTACATACTCCCTCCATACATTAATGTTTTTCCCATTTCATTAAAACACTACTCACATATAACAGAGAAATGGGAAGAACATTAATGTCGGGAGGGAGTAATATATTTTAAAAAGATTTGTTCGGTTAGCGGTACATTCAAGTTGGTCCATGACAAAATCGAAGACTGATGAGGGGAGCAGGCAGGTTGATGAAGTTAGCCAGACGCTGGATAATGGTTAAGGGTCCGAGGGAAAGAGAATAGAGGGGATGCCATACGGGATGGAGCCGGATGGTGGAAGTGAGGAAGAAAGACTAATGGTAGCTAGCCCTATCAGAGGGGATAGCCGAATAGGGGGGACTGCAGCTGCTGGGGGAAGGGAGGAGGAGATAAGTAATGCTGGCGGGGAAAGAAAACAGACGGGTAAAGGGGGAAGTAAATGGACAAGACTCACGATGGCTAGGAAGGGCACTGAAAGTTGTCCTAAAACCGAGG
>VHZZ01004658.1:54022-67930 GCA_009801015.1 Silene noctiflora | reverse complement strand
TGTAAAATATAGCTTTGATATTAAAAATATTACATAGTATCTTTGTCATAATCTTTGGAAGATCTTATAATATACTTTCCTAAAATTAAAAAAGACGATGTGAACGCTCTAATATCGCTCGAAAAATTAAGGGGAGAGGGTGATTAATTAACTGCATAATGGAGGTAGATGGAAGAAGATGGAGATTAGTTAGCAATATATGGAAGAGTTAGAGAGAGAAGAGGGATCAATTGGATTACGTTAATTTTGTTTTAGGTTTTAACAAAAATAATTGAAAAAGACTAAAATATCCTTGGATGTATAATAACATTGTACATCTAGGTGTATAGTCTATGAATTGTGTTTGTATTTGGTCAAATTTTAGAAATTTAGACATAAAATTGACATATTTTACGTATATTATAAAAAGAGGTTTCGAAAACTTATAATTTCGACACAAAAAAAAAGCATAAATGAAGAAAACGTGGTCAAAGTATTATCTCCTATACCATGAAAAATCAAATCGATAGTTTGAATTGGATTGGAGGGAGTATATTTTTAAGTAGGGAATACGGTGGCCCTATATCAAATTACTATATTACCCTCCCCTTTGCTATAAGGCTCGCTGAGACGAAATCTTGCCAAAAGAAATTATGTAAGAGGGAGATACTAAAAGACGAAAACATCTTACAATGTTGTATAGGCGTATATAGACCTGGCAAAATGGGTCAGGCCCGAATGACCCGACCCGAAAAGGCTGACTCGAGACCCGAAAATGACCCGAACTTACTTGACCCGAATACGACCCGAAACCCGATCCGACCCAGACCCGACTCGAACATTGTCTGACCCAATGTTGACCTGACTGAAGTGACCTAACCAGAAAAGACCCGACTCATAATTGAACCGATCCCAAATGACTTGAAGTGACCTGAAACGATAAGTACTAAGTCATATTAATATTATATATATCAAAATAAAATTTCATTGGTTACAACAATCCCTAATAAATAGTTAAATTTGCAAAATAGTATTTCTTAATCAAAATAGTACTAAATAAAGTGCTTAGCCATTAATTTGAAAGCAAATCGACCCAAAATGACTCATACCCGAAAATGACCCGACCCGAAATTACCCGACAACAGGTCACCCGAAGTTGACCTGAAACCCGAAAGTGACCTGATCCGACCCAACCCGACCCGACCTGAAGCGTATGACAAACCCGAAATGACCCGACCCAAACTAACTCGATCCATACCCGACCCGAATTATCCGTTTTGCCAGGTCTAGGTGTATAGCTATAAGATTCTCATTTTCTTTGATGATCTCAATGTAATTGACTAATTCCTACTACTCCCGTCATTCAACTCCACACTAAAATTTTCTATTTTGTACACTATTCACAAGTACGTGAGCATTCAATTTCAATTTTCTCGCAATATATAAGTGAAAATATATTTATGTGGGATCTTGTTTTATTCGTCTTTAGGTGAACATTAAAAATATCTAACTTTTAATTTTTTTTCAAATACGTATTTAAAGAAATTTATCGCGTAAAATACGCGTTGACAAACGTGAAAAAGCAAATGTGTAGTGTGGAGTTGAATAGAGGGAGTATGTGTTAAATTCAAACATTTTCTTTGGCAAAAAGTTCATATTATTATTTTATAATGGGTTTTTTTGTCAAACACAACCTTTAAAAAAAAATTCTTCCAAACACCACCTTTACAAAAAAAATTGTAAAACACAACCTTTAATAAATTTTTTTTGTCAAGCACGACATTTTTGCCAGAGTTTGACAACTTGCAATGGGGTGACTTTCATTCGATGTTTAAGATAGCAAATGAGGTTGGTTTGAGGTGTTCTTAGACTAGTTGGAAAGGTGTGGGAGTATAAGATTTCCTGAAGGTATAAATACGGTGGTGATAGGTGGCCTTATGTGGGGTTTATTGGTGTGTAAAGTAAGGTTGGTCGGAGAGGGTTGCTCTAAATGTGGGTTTATAGCGGGTGGTCGGGGGGTTTCTGTGGGTCTTTTAATGGGGTTATAATGCTTCGTTTGGCCTGAAATTTGATATGTAGGTAGAGGGGAGTGAAAGGTAGGTTATAGTTGTGGTGGTTGTTAGGTTGCAAGTAGTGGTTCGAGAGGAGTAATTTAAATTAACCTACAAAAAAGTCCAAGACTTTTTTCTTATTTGTTTTACCTCCAATTCACTCCTCTAGAACCACCACTTGCAACTAACAACCACCACAAACAATATAACTACAACATACCTTGTACTCTCCTTTACCTACATATCAAATTTCAGACCAAACAAAGCATTATAACTCCATTAAAAGACCTACAAGAAACCCCCCGATCACCACCCGCTATAAACCCAGATTTAGAGCAACCCTCTCCGACCAGCCTTACTTTACACACCAATAAATCTGACATAAGGCCATCTATCACCACCGTATTTATAAATTCTGGAAAGCTTATACTCCCACCTTTTCAACGAGTCTAAGAACACCTCAAACCGACCTCGTTTGCTATCTCAAACATCGACTGAAGATCACCCCATTGCAAGTTGTCAAACTTTGGCCAAAATGACGAGTACTTTTGCAAAATGTCGTGTTTGACAAAAAAATAATTATTAATGGTTGTGTTTTACAATTTTTTTTTAAGGTGATGTTTGGAAAAAAAAAGTTGGGATATTCTATGGTGTACCCCCGAGTTTTTCGATTTTCTATGTTATACCCCTACATTTTTTAAATTCGATGGTATACCCCTAAACTCTATACATTATTAGTCTATACAATGACCATATTCATTGTCTTTGTTAACTTAATTTCTTAATTGATCTATTAAATCGTCTATTTATCATTCCAATTACTCGACAACCTACACATTTACTTTTAGTTCTCCGAATTATCATTAACCCACCAAATAGTATACGAATTTAACTCAAATTGATCAAATCGCCATTATCATTTCATGTTTCATAACAAAGGTTTGTAATAGTAGTTTGTGCTTATTAAAAGTGATTTGTGATGCTTCTCGTATAAAATGGTGATACAACATTATTAAGTCAAAATAAATGTCAAATTACGGTTGTTTTATAATAATAAAGTTAATGGAGATTTGAAGGAGGTCATGATGGAGAATAAGTAAGAAATTTAGGGGTACACCATATAATTTCAAAAATGTAGGGGTAAAACATAGAAAACTGAAAAATACAGGGGTACACCGTAGAATATCCCAAAAAAATTTTTTAAAGGTTATGTTTGACAAAAAAACCCTTTTATAATATTATGTCAACAATGAAGGGTAAGTTTGTCATCCATTCACACGTTTTTCATCTATCGTTAACATTTGTCGCTAGCTCACTTCAACTACAAATGTATAAAATTCTCCCCAACTCAATCATTTATTTACCTTTGATTAAAATATCTCTCGTAAAAAAAAAAAAAAAAAAAAAAAAAAAAAAAAAAAAAAAAAAAAAAGTAGCCAAACAATTGTAACAACAGTCTGTCTTGCTTGTGACGGTCACAAACTTGTGACGTCTCACATCCCCTCCTACTTGTCTTCCCCACTTACCCTCTCACTTGCAAACTTGTCTCATGTCACAAGCTTGTGACAGATTTAGCTCGTCACAAATGAGAATTTGTGTTGTAACAAACTTGTGACGTCTCACAACCCCTGGCCGGCTGCGAGCACCTATTTCATTGTTTCTTCTCTTTTCACTCAATGTATGATAGATATGGTTTGAGTATATGGTTTGTTTACATTTTATCATATTTACATGGATTGTTTACGTTTCATCATGAGCTATGAGTTGTTCCCATTATATATTCATGATATGTCATGTATTATTCATGATTAAGCTATCATATGCTTTGGTGGTTAGAACCGTGTCCGTAAGTTATTGATATCAACCTACCTTTATGCTTAACTACTACCTTAGATCTTCTGCCACACTCGTGCGGTACGGGCGAGTGGGGTACTCGATTCTTGTGTGTATAGATCGAGTCTTGGATGCGGAGTTATGTGCCGCATGTCGAATCGGGAGGGAGTACCTTCCGAGAGTCTGGATCTAGGTCTTAGGCTAGGATGTACCTAGTTAGTCATCCTACCAAGGGTTGCGTTAATGTCTAAGAGTATAGGGTCTTTGCATGGCGTTGCGTAGAAGATGATCTTTCCTTAGGATCGCGTGTTCCTTGTGGGTGGTGTTTCGGACATGCTTTAAAGGTAGCCTCTGAGTCGAACACTTGTTTGCTTCTATGTTGATCCTATCGGACACTAGTGGTGAGATGCAAGCCAGTAGTTGCGATATGATCCCCTCTTATGTGCCATGTCTCATATATTACGCTTGTTTGTATCATATTATCTCGAAATCCTTACTCTTCATGTTCCTCATATGTTGATGCTTTTTTAATTATGTATGATGATTCTCTCTTTACTCATTATGATGGTTTTTATTACTGTTTATGTGCATTTCAATGTATTGTGGCGGGGAGAACCTTGAGTTACTCCCCACTGACTGTGGCATTCATGTTTTCATGAATGACAAGTACCGGTTGGTGTTGCTTGGGGGAAACTTGTGGGCTAGCGAGCATGTACCCTAGGCCTTTATTTTTCGTATTTCGGACTAACCTTTGAACTTATGTCATTCGTGGGATATATTTTCCCCAACACTTGTTATTTTCAGATTTGTAAAACTTAACTATTTCACTTACTTTGTTTCCGCGTAGTTATGTTAGTGACTCTTCGCTTTTGGACTTCAAAATGTTTTTTTAAAAAATGTCGTATTTCCGCTGCTTATCTTTTCATTTAAGTTACTCTTTGGCGTCTCATATAGTGGGGTGTCACACGAACTGCTTGTATTATTTCCTATGAAAAACTTGTCTAACTCATATATACCAATTAATATATTTTTGTATGACATAACTTGAAATTATGATAAAATAAATTATCAACAAATTATGGGACACGTTCACTACTCCCGCGAAAAATTGAAATATTACTATTTTCACGACATCCTTTGTTATTAGTATTACGTTCATTATGTAATTCGTAGAATTGCAGTAACAATGAGAAGGATTAGAAATAACCGATTTGCAGCGACGAGGTAAAGGGCCTCTGCCTTGAAAACTATTTCGGCGCGATCGTGGTGGCGATCAGCAAGCACCGGTAGTTACCCAAGGTTTGACACTGCAGCACCAAGACACGCCCACTCGTGGCCAGGAGCTTTGGAACGAGAGCATAAACTTTAACCCAGAAATTATGTGAAGAAGAGAGAGGAGAGAAATGTTTCTGATCATTTTTCTGATTGCAGAAGTGCCCTTTTATAACCCGAAAAGTGATTATTACACTGATCTTAATTAACGCCCATAATTGCGAATTAAGGAGCGTTAAACGCTCCAGTCAAACCAAATCGTGCCATTAATCACGCGGTGATTAAGAGGGCAGTAAATGGGTAGGCAAGTCCATGAATCTGGACAATCTTCTTAAGTAAACAGAAAAATAAAACCTTAAACGAAGTTGGCCCAAAAAGATAGGCACAGCCCGCCGCAGGCGATTGCCGAATCCCGAATCACGAATCCGGGCTCGGGCATGAGCACGGCGCGCGCGCGTGTGAGCTGAATTAAGCACCTTACAAGCCTCTACGAAAAGATAGGCACAGCCGGCCGCGGGCGATTGCCAAATCCCGAATCCCGAATTCGGGTCGGGCCGGGCCCGGGCACAGCGCGCGCGTGTGAGCTGAATTAAGCACCTCACAAGCCTCTACAAAAGGGTCCCTTAACCCACTAGTGCTAAGGCTTATAAATAAGCCCCTATTTATAACCATTATGCCTATTTATAAACCAACACTTCCCTTCCAATGTGGGAGAATTGGAAAAAAAAAAAAAAAAAGACTTATAAATAAGCCCCTATTTCCAACACATTATGTCTATTTGACTACTCCATATATTTTTACATTTAAATTTATTGTTCTCGTTAAATTTATCAAACTTATATATTTAAATAAAATATTTTCCTTAAATCAATTGGTTAACTAATTTTTTATATATACAATTATTACAATTGCTATTTTTACTAGATTCGATGTTACTATTAATACTTTTACTACTCTCGTTGTTACTATTGTTATTTTCACTATTTTGAGGTTGAGGGTTTGGAAACCAAGTCAGATTTGGGGTTTAAGAAATTAGAGTTTGTTTGAAAGCGGATCAATAATTTCAAGCAATGGCTGAGAATATGATAATCGATTTCTTTTATCTCTTCCGCATTCAATTTAGACGTACGTGTTCGTTATGAGATTAGAACATGTTAATTATAGATTAAGAATTTACAGTAATTCAGTTAATTAAAAATATATTAGTCAAGCCTTCTAATGAAATATATAATTTATAATTTGCTTTTACAATCTGCATAAGTTGGAATTAATCCGTTGATTAACATGACACTTGCTTGCTTTATGTTTTGAAAGTGACGAAATGGTGATTATGTGGTTCTTATGGTGGGTTGTACAAGAATTTGTAGGAAGTTGCAATTGTTCTATTTGATTTATGTTTTGAAATGAAGAAATGGTCTACTAGTCATTCATATGCTCCCGCACAAATATATGAACAATTCCATCTCCATAAAAATTTGCAAATAAATGCACTTCCAAATCTTGTTCTACATTCTCAAATGACCAAGAATCGAACTCCTTCGAGTCCGATCTTGAATACTACACTAAAATTACTATGACTTCCCAATACTCAATTTTCTCACGAATGTTTCAACTCTTTCAAGTAATCCTATTTCTTGTTAGTCGCCTATGGGAGAACCACTTGTACTTGGCAATGCCCGTCCTCGGATAAACGAACTGAAGAGATGTAATGCCCTTGATGGCTGTGTATAGGGTACCATATGCGCAGCGCCCCTCACGGTTGCAAATGTCAGTAGATTCCCATATTCAGTTGCCCAACCTCCTACCTGTTATCACAACAAGTTTACACGGGTTTAGTAGGGAAATGAAAGAAAAAGAGTCATGCTTGGCTCTTGACGTATGCAAGCCAGCACTCAAACAATTAGTCCTAGTAAATCAAGAATCAAAATCCGTATTACATTCTATAATCACATAATCATATGATTCATGTCAGCCGACCCTAAACCATTTTGGGATTATGGCTCTGATGTTGTTGTTCCCTTTAGTTGTGTGCCATACTGCCATGTCTCCCAACGCTCTCGCTATCCGACACAATATGATACCTTGATTCTTCATTTTCGGCTAAAAATATGGAACATTTTACAAACTTGATTTTTGCAGCAGTTACAGTACCTTAGATTTCTTACGTGTATGGTATATTTTCATAGCTGATCTATGCAACCAAGGCTTCACAATTTGCAGGTCAGCAAATGACAATCAAGGCAGCCATGTGCATATCATATTAATTTCAAATAGCGGCCTAACAATGCAGTTTTGGCACGGGTCCCCAAAATAAATGAGACGACTCTAGAAAGAAACAAAATTGGGCAACAGAATGGAGGTGTGGCATTTACCTGTTTTTTGTGAAACCAAGCACCATATGGGACTGTGGTTTTGAATTTCATGCTGTGAGCAAGCTCGCGTACTAGAGTCCTGGATCCAAGTAATGGTACAACAGAGTCTTGGTCTCCGCTGTCAGTCAAAAAGCAACAGACGATTTCTTAGCATGACTAATCATTTATGATTTGACTGACAATAATCTTCTAGATGTCCTATGTTAATAAACATTTGAAATTACCTGAAAATCCAAACAGGAATACGATTGTTAAGTATTCTTGTGAGGAGAGGAAGCATATCCAGGTTACCATCTGTGTCACTGTAGTTGAGAACACTGTAAAATAAAAACAAATTAGAAATCTGAAAGAACTAGAATATTCAAAAAAAATAAAATAAAGAATATTAAGTCATTTTGGTAAGAGAAAAAAAAGTATGTTTAACATTGTGGTAAACTGGGAAAATCGAGGATTGGAGAGAGTGTACATACCCGCTGCACATCGACCATTCATATGGCAGATTGGTCCGATTTGCATGGAGAGCTTTCTGTACCTCGGGTAAATTGAAGTAGAACCTCCTTTCATAAGTCATGCAAACGTCAACTCCTAGACTCATTTTAGTGGCCTGTAAAAAGTTCAGGTTGTAAAAAACACATTAATACGATATTCATTTGGTTTCCGCTAACATTCATTAATCAAAGAAGTCAAATTATATACTAAGAAAACTATAACCAGTCATTTCAGGATAGAATATTGTTTCTTTTGTCCAAGAGCTAAAAGTAAAGGATAGTTAATTTATTACCATTTTTTTCAATCGTAGCTCTTGCTCCACAATAGATGGATAGCAGACATCGAGAATAACATCGTAGTTGTTAATATATTCACCAACAATGGTATTTGCTTGTGAAATTGCATTGTTGCAGGCATCGGTTTCATTATGTGGACTTGCAAAGGTGTAATCTTGAAAATTACAGTCGTTCATGATGGTTAGACCAACTTCATCAGAGATCATTCCATGCGACCAGAAGTACTCGTATGTTGCTGGAACATCTCGATCGAGTCTGAGAAGAGGGTTTCCTATCTGTAGAAAACAAAAAAATGGATTACCTTACTGAAGACTAAACCAAGAATGATCATAATTCCAAAAGGGAAAGAAGTAAAATTCTTACAGCAACTCCTTTTAAGTTCAACTTTGAGGCCCTCGAACGAGCATTATGATCCAACACAGCAACAGCTAGTTGTGGTATATAATGTCCTGCATGATAGACATCCACGATGGTAAGAGCTGTTTGCTCAAGAAAGAAACTGTGAAATAGCAAGAAGCAAACAACATTGCTCTTTGCTGAAGGCCTAAAACTAAGAATCTCAGAATTAGACTATACTTATTTAGGGATGGGAACAGATCCTAGACCTTTTCCTATAATCATATGGATCTGATATTGAAGGGTCGGGTCTGAATCTTAAACTTTTGGAACCCATGTATTTGGATTGGATCAAGATCCACTAAAATGGAAATAGAAACTGAGTAAAATTTCACGGTCTAGGTTGGATTCTTTAGACCCTATAGTGACGGATCTGGATTGAAAAAATTCAGACCTGGCAGATTCAGGTAGGATGTAAATCTAAGTTGGACCTCACAGCTCTAGATTCAACATGATACAATCCGAATCCTTCCATCCTTAAATTCTTAAGCACGATGATATTTTAACAATAGTTTTGGGCTAAATTGATGAAAGAAAATGTAAAAGTAAAGACACAAACCTGCATAACTTTCGCCAGTAAGAAATAGATCCCTAGATTTAAATTCAGGGAACTTTTTAATCCAGTTGAGCAGAAACGTGAGCATGTCGCTAGCTGCGAGAAAAAAAGAGGTTGAATTTAGATAATGGTGTATTGTTTTCATGACTGACAATTAACAGAAGAGGAAATCCAGCCATAGAAAATGTTCAGTACCAGAGGAGGCATCTCCAGCATTATAATCAGATGTTGTGTTTGAGTAAGACCATCCAACTCCAGCAGGTGACTCAACAAATAGGAGATTAGATGCTGCAAATCAAAATGACAGAACCAACAGATGAGTCAGGATAATCTTCAAAACTTATATGAATCGATCTCACATGTGAGACAAACCCTTTAACCCTACAATAAATGAGAAGTCGACTATAGGTTGGCTTCACATATGAGACCATCTCATACAAGACTAGCTGAAGGGAAATTAGCATCATGAAAAAATAGCCAATTAGAATAACTAGAAGGGTTCCAACCTTTGTTCCAGGACATTGAGTTCCTCCGAAGACCCCTGCCATCACCAGTAGGGAAAAATGGTCCCAATTCTGTGAAGGCACCGCCACCCATAGAGGAGCAGCCAGGACCTGCAAATTAAATTTTCCTTTTGAGTTTATAGCACCTGTTGTACTGGTGGAATATAGTAAAACGGTTCCTTGAACAGCAATCATTCGAGTCAATTCTGGACGAAATTTTCATTATGAGTAATTACAAAACAGCTTCTCGAGATGTCCTTAATATATGGGTAAGCCAGAATACATCCGACCTGCAGCAGACCTTGCAAAACACTTAAATTCTCTACCTTTCTTATATTCTGGCCATCCTAATTTGAAGCTAATTGTGATGGCAATAATTCAATTCACATTCTACTCACATCCCATTTTATATACCCCTGAAATCACACTACAAAAGTTCATGTGCATGACTTATATCACCTTCCCTTCCCTTATCTCCTATAGTCCTATGGGACACCGACACGACACTTAACACGTATTTTAGGCCAAACAAGCCAAGTCTTGTTGGACATATGTGATCGAGTCAACGAGACCAAGCACTATAGTTCATCGCCAAACTAGAATTGAGCACTCATTTTCTCCACAACTTTCATAAAATCCGAGTACAGTAGCTAACACAGACACACAGGCCACATAAAAAAAAAATTAAATGGCATAATTGAATTGCAAAGTACGACCACCACAATATAATTAATTTGAAAATAAAACTGTTTATTAAATGAAAACAAAATTCCAAAAATAAAATAAAAATTGTGTCCTCAAACTCAGACAAGACTAACTGAATCAACTTTGTCCTGTAGAACAACAACCAACCAAACATAAGCATTGGGTAATGCACTAATCTGAGATATTCCATCCATCTCAAAAGATTCACACTTTTAACAGTTTGCTGAAACCAAGATTACAAATAAAATACTACACTCCTCTAAACATAACAAGAGTCGCCTTACACAATAATTATGTAAAACGGATCTATTAGATACAAACAATTATGTAAAGCCGTTTTACACAAGAATTTGCAATACGCATATAAAAGTAAAATTACCTCCATTAAGCCAAAGGGTAAGGGGTTTATGGTCAGGATTATTATCTGCTTCAACAAAGTAGTAAAACAAACTTCTACCAGACTTAACATCGACATCAATGTAGCCTGCATACTGCTTGAACCCAACCTTTGGTTGCCCTGGTAAATTTACCACTAAGTCCTCCATTGGGTACCCATTTACAGTACTTAAACCACCAACAACCACCACATATACCACCAACAACCACCACATGTTTCCCATTATACCCCTTTGCAAAATGTATAATTGAAGTCACAGTCTTTTTAGTGTTTGGTCTTATATAGGAGAATGTACAAGTATTAAATATGAATTTAATAATAATGAGATTTTATAGAGCAACAACAAAGTGATGGGTGTTGGGAAAGGTGGGAAAATTATTGTTATTTATAATCACACTTTATTGTATTTATTGGATAAATATGGGTAAGTCTCTCGTAGAATATACCAAATAACAGCAATTGGTGGAATATATTTTAGTTGGGATTTATTGATAAATAAATAAATAAACGGTTTTTTGTATAACAAATTTGGATAAATAATGATTTAAAATATTACCGAAATATTTGTGGAGCACAAATTTTCAGTTGTCACAAATAAAGTTCGTCATAAATGTGACGTAAGATAAAGAGGAAAGTGAAAAGGCAAATGAGAGAGCAAGTAGGAAAGAGTTGAGATACGTCACAAAGAGTTGAGATATGTCACAAGCAACAACGCAGGCTGTTTGTGGAGTGAGGCAGCATGTGAGCACTGAATTTCTTTTCTTCTGCGTAATTGTGAATAGAGACGTGAGTAAGCAGACTATACGTATAGAGAGTACCAAACATAATTTGGTAGGGTTTATCTTTTATCAAATGATAAAATCTTATCTTAAAAAAGAAATTAAAGATTTGTTGAATAGTAAACAATTGTACTTATGATTCATAATGTGACACAATATCAACTCCCCATAGCAAGATTCACAATTATCATACACAAGTCATATAATTGTGAATACGCGTGATAAAATCATAAATTAAAGACATTTATATGGTAATTTATGAAAGGAAAATGAGTTGACGTTACTAGATGGCACCTAATTTCGTCGTCTCTCACATGCAATAAGTAGGGACTCATACAATAATAGATGCATGTAAGAGGGTGACACCCAATCTCGACATTGCTTATGCGTGGTAATTACGATGCAATTTTTTTATATGTACTAGTATTCGTTGAAAATATCATTTTTATGAAAGTTTATAAATGTGGCAATTAAATCTGGCGAGAGAGTACAATATAAAAGTGATATATGTACCGTGTTTGTTGAATTCGTGATAAAAGACAAATACTAATGGACAAAAAAATCGTGATAAAGTTTAGATTTAACATAATTCGAATCGCTAACCTACTAAAAAAATAAGTGGATCTAAATATTTTCCCTCCAAAAAGCATCTTCTAATTACAATTAAGTTCATTTACTAAATAAGAAAACTAATAACTATATTTTATTTTATTAAATTATTATGTTTTCATTAAAATTAATCTTTTTATCAAATTATATTATTTTCACTAAACTCTAAATTATAATCTTTTAATTAAAATATAAATAAAATTTATATCAAACTATAAATTGCTAAATTTTTTATTGATACTATTATTTGAGAATGACTATATCCATACTACGTATAAAACAAAACTGTAAATCGTTATTACTACTTTTGTGAAAAAAAACAAAGAGAATTTAAAAATTAAAATCATTAGCTTTGTGGTATAAAATATTTTGTTTAAAATACATTTAATTACATCACTCAATTCTCTTAATTAATTGTTAGTTACAACATTTTTTTTTCCAATGACGACAAATATGAACAATTATTGAAATATCACTATTATATACTCCCTCTGTCCCGGTCATTTGTTGTCCTTTGATTTTGGCACAAAGACCAAGGAAAGAGGAGGGAGCCAATTAGGAGATGACAAATGGACTAAATTGAATGTGAAAGACCAAATCACTCATCAAATGCAATCCTTAAATAGAAAGGACAACAATTCATTGAGACACCCAAAAAAGGAAAAGGACAACAAATGACCTGGACGGAGGGAGTAAATAATTTATTAAAAATTAAAAAAAAAAAACTCTATAGACCATGCATTTATTGTATGAGGTCTAAACTACTATGAGGAACTAGTTTGTAGTTTTGTGGAACCGTGGTAATACAAACGTGTTATTATGCAAATTTCATTAAATGATGATGATTATGTAGTTAAAACGTATTTCATCTCTTCCATTCAATTTTATACATTTGCTTTATACACATATATCAATGCTCGTTTTCTTTTGTTCATATCTTTAGTTACATATCAATAAAAATTATAAAAAATTGATATTTACAATCTACTCGATAAGACAATATAAATAAGATCTCACGTAACTATCTTGTATGCTATATATTAAAGGTTGTATCGAAATTTTTTCCAACTTTTATACGGTGCCCAAAAAGTAAAGTATAGAATGAAATTAAATGGACGAACGTCGGAGGAAAAACGCTCCATGGACCATGATAATGATGGAAGTCATAGAGGCACGCCAATCGAGTAGATGAAAAGGACGCGCCATATAACGTTAGCAAGGTCAGAAATAAAACAAAAGTTTACCATCTACATCCATTCTCTTCCTTTCTCTCTGTAGCTGCGTCATATTCAAATAATATTCAA
This sequence comes from Silene noctiflora, assembly GCA_009801015.1. Classification (NCBI taxonomy): domain Eukaryota; kingdom Viridiplantae; phylum Streptophyta; class Magnoliopsida; order Caryophyllales; family Caryophyllaceae; genus Silene; species Silene noctiflora. Next base: position 54,389 of record VHZZ01004658.1, on the reverse strand, counting down.
TCCATTTGGGCTCGTGGCCCCTCGGGTCTACAAACACTTGGATAATGTTTTAGTCCGTTTTATTGTGGACGACCACTATTCGTTTAAATTTGAAAACGGATAGTGGCCCTTTTACAAAATGTAAGTGGAAGGGTAAGTGGGGGTATTCATTTCCCACCCACTTGCACTATCCACTTACATTTTGTGAGAGAGACATTATCCGTCTTCAACTTTAAATAAATAGTGTTCGTTAAATTGTTACAAATGGTTGCAGGGTGCTCAAGCTAAGGTCCCTTGGTTTCCACTGATTTGGAATAGGGTTAATGTTCCTAAGCATTCCTTCATTGGGTGGATTGTTATTCAAGGGAGGTTATATACAAAAGACAGG
>VHZZ01004658.1:16834-27751 GCA_009801015.1 Silene noctiflora | reverse complement strand
CTTGTTGCTTTTGGGGACCATTTTCCACAACCTCCCATAGTGCATTTGATTTTAATAAAATCTTCATTTTAATGCACCAATAGTCATAATTTTCTCCTCCAAAAATTGGAACGGTAAGCAATAGAGTGTTTGATGAGGAAGCCATAGATTTATTTAGTTGCCCTTAAGATCTTTAGGGCTCTGATACCACTTGTTGGTGTATGGGGGAGTATAGAATGCAGATTAGTTGAAGTTAGTTTGTTTAGTTGATTAGTTGAAGTTTAGTTGAAGGAATTTGTTTATTTATTAATTTGTTTGTGAATTTTTTGGATACACTTGGATACATCAAAATGAAAGGGGGACCTCTATTTATAGTGTTCCTCCTCCTCCTCCTGCATTCCCTACATTTCTAGAATTCTCTAGAATAGGATATTCTAGAGTGTCCTAAACTTAATAGGTCTCTAGAGTTCTCTATACATACAAGACATCTCTAGAAGGTTCTAGACTTCTCTACACACATCTAGACCATTCATGATTCTTCTAGAGTATTCTAGACTATTCTAGTAGCATCTACATTATTCTAGAACATTCCGGACACTTCTAGAATATTCCGGAACTTTCTAGAACATTTTACAAAAGTCTTATACTTTAAGACATACACTGTAAGAGAAAGAAGCAAACAAACTCTACCTGATTTCCTTAAAAAATGAAGGTTAATAACTGACTCTAATAAACTCTTAACGGAAAAGTTGGTTGTAGGTAGAGCTAGGAGTAGCTAAGGTAGCAGGCCATCATGTATCATCTCCAACAGGTTCTCCATCTTTCAAGGTGTTGAAGATGAATTATACAGACAATAAATTGTGTTTATTATAGAGAAGAAGTGTATTGAACGAAAAATATACAAGAGCAAGACAACTATACTAGTTGAGATACAAGATGTATGAGTAAAGTAACAACCCTAACTAACTTTAACAAGCTAAATTCTGTTATAACAAACTAATAATTAGCGCTCGGTGAGGAATAATCATCTGAAGTCCAACAACCGAGCTCTTAATATAGAAGCAGCAGTGAAAAAGGATTGTACTGTATCTCTAACAAGAGCACGGTTACGAAATACTTGCAGAACTCGTATTTAAAAAATAAATCATTAAGGTACATGAATAATGAGACATTGAAGTCCATAAGAGTTCACTACAATAACATATGTGATCAACAATGAACTCATATTTAAAAAATAAGGCACCAATTTCCATCTAGAAGAATCTAGTATTCTTGTTTCATGCTATGAAATTAAAGAGAAGGCTAGTGTTTGTACATAAGAATCTAGTAGTCTTCTTTCATATTACAAAAAAAACAAGTGCCGAGGGCCTAGGTTTTATAACTTGTTAGCATAAAAACTACCCTTGTTGCTCTCTTAAAAAAAAAAAAGGACAATGTTGCTCATCTCTGTATATGGTGAATTATGCTTCTTCAAGTCTAATACTGGGGTGTTATCCTTGACTTTGAGCGCTTTGTGGATAACCGAGAACGCTATGCATGTCCTTGTCGGATTCTTATGAGTCTGACAATCTAAAGTGTCCAAAGAAACAGAAAAAGACGACGACTGCAAGATTTATCCCAAATGCTCAAAAAGCAGAGGAAAAATTTACATCCAACACATGCGGACCAGCAATTTTTAGATAAAAAACTAGTACCTATTTTTCCAGAGGCCGCAACAGAGCCAAAAAGGATCTTCGGCGTCTCTAAAGATTACAGCTCAATCTAACCATCTTCTGTGTCATTTTAACATGCCATATACATGTCGTGTCGCACGTCTAGCAAGACAATTGTCCAATACAGCACGACGCTTCATTTAAATCAAAACATGAAATACGACGATATTACTCAGTGCCTCAGTAGCACTCTCAAATTGCGCGGTAAGGAAGCTTTAGATATACGCAGTCTTACCCTTGTGTTACCAACACAATGAGACTATTTCCTAATGACCAAAGATGAAAATTGCGTCGAGAATTGCATCGAAGGATTGGTGCTTTACAAGAGAAAGAAGTGCGTTTAATTTAGTGAGCCATTTTGCTTTATTCAATCATAGATTCATAATCCAGGTCAAAATAGTCATTTCTATATTTTTTTTTTTTACAGTGCGAACAAGTCTTACATAACAGTAATATGACTCTCAAAGCCATACTCAAGTACTACAATGTAAAACCGAATTAGAAACAACATACAGTAATAGTTCCCTAATAAAAAACGAGGAAGCGATTTCCATAGGCTAAACTTGATGATAGATAACGATGGTCTGGTTCACCCAATTCATCAGCCCGACAAACATTTTTCCCAGGAGACTGGATCAGTTGAGATGTCGTGAGGCAAGAACGAGGTGCACTTACGCCACAAGAGCATAGAAATTTAAAGTGGAAGGTAAGTCACGAAGGCCTACATCCGGTGGAGAAGACTCTCCTACACCACGTAGAACGATCACTACAGTCAAGTGAGTCAACAGACCAAACTCCAAAGACAAAGAGTAAGCTGACAAGCCAGGAAGAGGGAAGCTCCACGACCAATCCCAACGTCAAATTCACCCAGCTACAGACATCGACCGAAGAGGAACAGGACATCCTCTCACCCAAACCCACTTGGAACCAAAATCGGCCGTAACCAACACCAGCCCAAGAGCACTGCTTCACAATCTCAACAAAACTATTTAATCGACAAATACGACATAAACTCCTATAAGAGGAGATTATTAGGAAAAACAAACTAGCTAGTAAAAGGAAATGAGACGACATAAAGTAAAGGAAAGACAATGAGAACCCATCACAAGGATTTCACCCATCAAAATTGTTTATTTCTTATGATTCCATCCAAAGAATATCTTCGAAATCCACAACTTTCGTACAGAAACAGTCATCTCTTGTACAAAGACGGTAATACATCAAAATTCAGAGTATATCCGAACCAGGCGAATAGAATCGAAAGGAGTTGTCAGACGCCATTCACGTTGTTTTTTGTTCATTGGTCTTCCTTTTCCTGCCTTTTCTCTATTGATTCTCACATCAGCTAGTCCCCATGTGCAAGAATTTGTTTCTATATCAAAGGAGACAAGCCTGAAAACACCATCATTTTCACTAAAATCACCAGTGGCTGCTACCTCAGTGATGTATTTGACGTACATAAGTCTTTCTTTGAACCTGTCAAGATCTTGAGGAATACGGATGACTCTTTCAACTCCAGGAGAAGATACCTGATCAAGTAAAATAGGGGGTGAACAAAAATAAATAAATGGAATAGCTAAGAGTTCTTCCATTCCATTTACATCGCCCTCATTTGATTTTGGTGGTTAACTGACGTCAACTTTTAGTAGCAATTTCTCTAAGTAAGATTGAGATAATATGCAACTTGTGATTTATCAAGACCAACTATATTCATACTATCACATTTTTAAAGTTGTAGACAGTGTAAATTGAGTTGTTGGTAGTTGACCAAAGTTGATGATAGTTGACCAAGGTCAAATGAAATGAGTTGTGGAATTGGAAACCGTTCATGGACAAATTAAAGAATAGTTTCTTGTTTTATAGATGTAGAATTGCTTTCAAATCTGGTCAGGAAACCAGATGTTTATTTATTAAAAGTATTTAAAACCATTGGTATTTGGTCGTATGGCCCTCAAAATACACGAAAATAAATTCAGATTTGTAATCTCAACTCTCAAGGCCTAAGAGGTCTTCCGACAGAACAAGAATGACGTTGAGCAAAGCAAAAATAATGTTTCCAGTGCAAGTGATAAAAGCTGAATCAAGCAAAATTTTCATCGAACACCAATTATACTAAATCACCAAAATTAACCTGAGAAGAGTGGTTAAGGTGATGGTTGAGGCTCAACTATTATAATTATTCCTATTACGCACCCTCAATCAAATGCCCATTTATTGAGGTTGCCAAGATTCGAACCCGTGACCTTCGGTCACACTGGCTCTGATACCATGATAGATGAACCATCTCAACCAAAAGCTGAAGGTGATGGTTGAGGCCCAACTATTATAATTATTCCTATTAGGCATAATTATACGAGGGTAGGAGGAAACAAGAATATCATGATAGCACTCCCTCTAAAACCACCATTGGCAAAAATCAAAATGCAGTTTCCTTTACGCCTTTTTTAGATACAAAAAATGGAGGGGAAGGGAGGGGAGGGGGAAAGAGGGAAGGGAAAGCGAGGGAAGGGAAGGGAAGGTGGAATGGTAGGTGAGAGTTTTGCCTCCAAATCTTTCCTATGTTGGAGGAATGGAGGGCAAACACTTTGGCTTGGAGGAGGGAAATTGAGGGGATCCATTTTCCCTCCCTTCCCAATCCCTCCCCTCCCTTTCCTTCCAAATCCTTCTATCCAAACAAGGCCTAATGATTGCCAACATGGGTAAAGGAAGCGCTTAGACAAAAGTATTACTCCTTTTCTTCCAAAAAGTTGATAAAAGGTTTTGACTTTTCATAGGAAACTCATTCCTTTTATGTTTGGCAATAATTACCACCATAATAGGACATCAACAGCACAACAGGCTAAGTTATACCATTGCGAAAACTTGTCGTTAGGTATGTTCAAAGCGGAGAACTTAGTCTAAAATAGGATTTATGGTTCTTGAACTCGTGATACATGACGTAGCTTAGCCACTATCAGCCAAAAAAAAAACAAAGAAATGACCTTAGCCAATACTTCCACTGCAAGTTTTGCAACCTTGACTATTCATAATGTGAGAGCCATCATCACGAATTGCATATTCGCATTTTTACCCTATCTGTCTCACAGACATCCATCACCATTTTTTTTTTTTTTACGTTACATTGAGTTTTTATTGTTGTATGTAGGGTTAGTTTCAGCATTGATTGTTTAGAGGCATCAGAGGGTTTTTGTTCAGGAAAGGCCCTTTCCAGAAGATATGTTTTAACCTCATTTTCAGCTCTGTATTCTGCCGATAAATAAAATTGCCTACCTAAAAAATAATCAAGCAAAACAAACCTCTATGTTGAATCAACACGAGGGTAAGGGCTCCCAGAAGGCCTTGTGAACTATACCATTCAAACAACAGAACAAGGAACTACTGCGACCAAAGGACTAGACAACTTTTTTAGCCTATGTTACCCGCCATGTAACTGGCTTGCCAATAATCAAACACGACATAGACAATTTGCTTTAGGGAATACAAATCTCACAATATGGACGTATTTGACTGCCTCGGAAACACAAGTTTTAGTCGAATTCAAAAGCAGCCTTGAAAAGTAGCACTATAGCAGGAATAGATAAACTAATTGGAGAATATTATTAGCAATAGAGAAACTTGAGGATAAATCAATGATATATAATTTGGATTGGTGAAACTATAAAGAATGAGAAGCCCTGCAAAGAGCTTGAATATGTCACCAACATCGTGACTAAAACTCAAGTTTGATGTAAATTAAGAAAAATAGGAAAACAAGACTGCCCATCAAATCTGTTGAGAAGCTAGGTTAACTAACACCAATGATACTTAATTTTGAATTTTGATAGATATTTTAATACTTCTGTTTTATTTCATGAAAGTAAGTTTTGAAGCAAAGTACCTCTAGAGTTACATTCTCAGGTATGGTTTTTGCAAGTTCTGCCTCATCTAACCGTTCTCTGCAGGCTTTTGAAAATGCCTCAATGTCGGACATAGCCGGAGACCCAGACCTGTCAGATGCTTTTACTTGTTACGGATCACAAGTTCACTACCACACAAGAACCAAATCTCACCATAGTTTAACAAACTAAAACAGTGAAGGGGTCAATAATGGTCTGAGCTTTGCCTATTTATATTTTTTTTCATTCTTAATAATCTAAAACATATGTAAATTGACTCAAAATGAAGCCAACTTCAAGTCATTGAAAGAAAAATGTATGGAGTATAATTTAAGTCCAAATCAAACAAGGCAAGTTTTGAAGATGCCCCATTCTCCTATGTTATTTCGACGCTTCAATTTGGTTGTATGTCACGTCTCCGACAAACTGATTTTCCAACACGACACGACATGACAATTGCACAGTGTTGCATCCCGCACTTGCAGCTTAGTCGGACTAACATAATTATTCTCCATTTCACTTGACTTAAAATATCAAATGCTCTTTTTTCTTAGCCTTTTTCACGATTATTCAGGGAAATGGCGGAGGGGCGAGGAATGAAAAATAAGCAAAGTAAGATAAATTACTTGGTCGAAAGCTTCTCAATGCGCACTTGAATTGTGGCGTTGACTAGAGTTCTGAAGGCATACATTCCCAAGTCACCATCAAAGGATTCTGCAACATTTTCAGCTATTGATAATGCTTCCCTATCCCACCATGTGCCAGCGAGAGAAATTCCACCACCTTCAGCTCCGTCGCCAGCCTTTAGCAAGAGAAAGCGATAAAAAAACATTCTAAGCCAATTTCTAACACTTCTAATCATGGGATTTACAATGCAAAACCACGGGAAAAGAACCACTTACATAAACTTCTGCTTTATCTGACACAAACTCGTCCTCAAAGTAATCCCCGTCGTCCAGAAATTCCTCTGCATAATGCCGAATAAGGAAATATACAAATCAGTATCTTATTCTAGGGTAAGGGCCACGTAAGGCTGTGCGCATCCCTTGCACAGGTGGAGCCATTTTAGGCACTACAATATTGTTGTTGTCATCTCAAACTACGTAATTTCTAGATAAGACATTATATTTTTCATTTGACCATCCAACAGTTGAACCAAACTGGAACACTAACCCTTTGTTTCGATACAAAGAGAGAACAGGGACGGAAGGGGGAATGTCCTTTTTCCTCCAAATATTTCCTATTTCCCTCAAACCACACTAGCTAACAAAACAAAGGACACTGTTTCGCTCACTTTCCCTCCAAATCCTTCCATCTAAACAAAGCCTCAATAGGGTTCCATTAATCTTGCATCACACACAGGTCTTCCATATTATAATTTCCATTTCCAACCTAGTAGACAGCTAATTAAACCAATGTGTCAAAACTCAAAACTAGCAATCAAATACATTAACTAACTAAATACTTCCTATCAGCTCAATTGTAAAGTTAACAATTCAATAGCAAAAACAGTTGAAGGAATTGAGAAACCCAAACATTCAACTAATCATTCAGGTTGTCAATCTACTATTACATGACTACAAATTCTAATGCCACAATGCAATTTTAATGGTTTTAATTAAAATTTTCGACTTTATTTTTCTGGTGTATCTTATTTCATTAGTAATTTGTTTTTCGGAAATTTCGCACCCTAACGACAAATCCAGGCTCCGTCACAGTTCCCAAGATTAATAATTTTTTTTTAAAAAAAAGGAAATACATACCATCAGCAAATTCATCATCAACCAGGAGACCATCATCATCATCATCATCATCATCATCCTCAATACCCTCATCATCATAAGTTTCAACATCATCAACAACATCATCTTCTGAAATATCTTGAACAATGGTTGGCTTGAGAACTGGTGTTGGGTCAGCAGGATTGTTCTTTTTCTTTCTTGCATGGGTTAGTAATGTAAGTGAGGAGGATTTGGGGTTGGTCAAGTAATGAAATTGAAAAGGATAGTTACAAAAACCAAAGTAATGGTTTTTATAATCCTTGTTGTTAGTACTTGGGTTGTTTGAATGTATGGGATGAAGAAGAAGAGAGGGGTGGTTCACATTCACACTCCAAGTGATTAACTCCATTTTTCCAACTGATTGCTGCTTTTCTTCTAAAGGATTGCTGTGGGTTAATGTCTACGACGGGTTAATCGGTTGCGTGCTTGTGTCACCGCCTCTATGTTTATGTGGTTTCGCAGTTCTAGTTAGGCTGGGCAATTGGGTTAGGTTTGTTTCGCGTCGGTTTATCTTTGTAATACTCGTCCTATTGGGGGACTCGTTGACTGACCATAAGTACCTTTTACCATGGTAGACTCGTTAATATGGATGCAGGAACTCGACCTAGCAAGAGACACTCGGCCGAGTGTGGGGCACTCGACCGAGTGCGCGAGTGACAACGTAATATCCGAAATCATTTTATTTCATTTTTTTTTTCTCAAAACGTAAAACCAGAACACTCCTCCCTTTACCTCCTTCTTCCCTATCTTGTTGAAGCCCCGACCTAACTATTCGTTCGTCGTATAAGGTAAGTCATCGTCACCATCTGTAGGTTTTGGGTTAGGGTTATAATTGTGTGTAATCTGGTCGTATCATCGTTGTAGGTGTCGATAGCAGTGTTTTGTGATCGTGTAGGCGATGATGATCGGTGCTTATTGGATTGCTGTTCAGGTAAGGTTTCCCTACTCAATTGGTTGTATATCAGTATGATGTATGAGATGACGATCTTTGTTATTATTTTATGATTGAGATATGATGATGTTATTGTATTAGTATTGGTATTTGTATTGTGAGCCATTGCGAGAGACGGTCTCACCCCCATTGTTCACCTCTTGTGTTTCTCGACACAAGGGGGATGTGCACATTAATGGACTTGGGTTCGCTCGTTGCGATGAGCAGGGATTTTGGTGGTAAGGCTGTGGTTCCCCACTGACGGTGTGGATTACCTGTTGCGATGGGTAATATGGCAGGGTTACACACCTTGGTGTGTAGTCAGTTACTGGTTACTATGGAGTATGAAGATTATGGTTACAGTTATTGTGGATGTGCTTGCTTTGTTGTTATATTATATTGTTATACAGTTGACTGATCCCGTTTATGTTTTCAAAACTGTGATGATCCATTCAGGGGTGGTGAGCAGGGTGATTTGCAGGCTTAGTTGGATATATGGATGCAATGCTTCTTGGTGTATGTTGTGGATTGGGGGATCGTCTGACGTAGTGACACCTGTAGTTGGTAGTAGAGTCATCAGTTGTATTTACCTTTTATTATATATAGTTGAGTTGTTGTTCAGTTTTCGCTGTAATCTGATAATGTAACCTTTAACTGTTCTTGGATGGTTGATTTTATATACTTACCTCGGGCAACCGACATGGTAGCGCCCTTTGTTATCAGGGAAGTCCTAGTTAAGACTCCTTGGTAAGTAGGGGTGTTACAATTTTTAGGACAGTTTTATCAACTTTTTTCATTGGACAATAAGCAGTTTGCAACAACAAATATTCGGGTCGAGTTATAGTGGATCGGGTTAATTCGAGTTTTGGGTCAAGCTTTGGGTACGGGTCAAGCTATTCAAGGTCAAAGTCGGGTGTAACTTTAGTTAGAGGTGGACATAAATGCGAGCTAGCCTTGTCTTCTGCCTGGTCCGCTAGCCCCCAACCCGCTCCCCAAGTCGGGTCGGTCCCAAGCTCACTCCTTCCCAAATCCCAGCCCACACGACTCACCCAACCCGCCTCGCCCACCTCCCCTTTGCCCATTTTTGCCCAATCGGGCCAGTGCAGGGCCATCACTAGATCTGACAACGGGTCGAGTTATAGTCGGGCCAGTTTGGTTCGAGTTAATTTCGGGTTTGCTGGCTTGGGGTCGGGTCGGACTATTTTAGGTTCGGGTCAACTATTATCGGGTTATTCATGGATAATAATCAGTTTTTAACAATAAACATTTGGGTTGGGTTAGTAGGTCGGGTCAATTAGAATTTCGGATGTTGAGTTCAGGTGTCGGGTCGGGTTATTCAGGACGGGTCAGGTCAATTTTGCTATGTCTAGCCATCACTCCCCCAACCCGCACACACCCCAAGTCGTTGTGTGGGCTCGGGGTCACTTCCCCACCAACCCGAGCCACTGTCCACTTCTAACTCCAATTATGTCAAAAGAATTTATGCGTCTTGTTAGGGTAAGATTATTGGTGAGTCGTTTGTCAACACTACTAAAGATTTCCAATCATCTACCATAGTCTTGACAAAGTTTTAAGTCGAGTCTTGAAAATCCAAGACTCAACTTAAGTCTTGACCGTATCTTTTTCGAGATGACAACCAGTAAAAGGCTTTCATGTATTAAACTATTACTTTTTTTTCCTTTTTATCTAAAACCCCACAAGAAAAAAGTAGAGCCTAAGCGACAATGTGTAAAGTATGAGGTGAATCTGAAAAAGGTCTGAATAATAAAATAATAATAAAAGTTAGTGAAAAACCGATGTGGCAAATTCTTAAAACTTTGATGAATCTGACTAACAATCATATGCCCTTAGTACCAACTGACAACTACCAACTCCCTCCCCACCCCTAATCGAATTACTCGGATAGATTGGAGCAAGTAAAAAGAGAACAAGATGGCTCATTACACATTGTATCGGACCAATAATAGATTCATTCTAAAATTTAAGTTTATAACAAGCCATTGCCGGGTTGAGTGGATATCGATTGATGTCATTATCGGGTAGCAACTTATATTTTATTTTACTTTTCAAGTTTGTGTCAATACTTTTGTGTTAAAGCTATCTTAGACAGTGTAGATCCTCAATTCTATTTTGTCTCATTGACAAGGCGGTCGCACACCTAATCAAAGATAAATACCCTAATAACAAATGAATGTAGTAATAGGGGTCGAACACAAGGAGACGAGAGTTACTAAAAAGTTGTCATGGATTGAATTTTATCTAAGTCGGTCACGAATTTGGTATGTTGATTGAGTGATTATGCAAAGTAAAATAAGGATGCAAACAATAATGTAAAAGATGTCTAGGGGGTTTGGTTCACACATGCAAATTGGTATTTATATAGACGTTAAACTAGTAAGTCAGAGTCTATCATCTAGGTCTAGAGACACCCACCTCTCGATATTAGTGTCAAATCATAGACCGGGTCCCAGACGCTCTCGCCGAACTAGGTCGTTCTACTTCACATGCTTACTTGCTTAGTCTAATTCATTTCCGTGCCTCTCAACTTATAGATATGAATTTAACGGATTTAGTCAAGGATTGTGGCCAATAATCTAAGACTAACATTACAAAACAAACATGTGATAGAGATGATGAGA
>VHZZ01004657.1:31903-51347 GCA_009801015.1 Silene noctiflora | reverse complement strand
ACTCAAACCATGGTAACAAAAGGACATATCGTACTACACTAACTACTCGGCCAGTTATCACTACTACACCATCTACGGAAATTGATTACAACTTACCTTCGTCGGTACATTCAAAGATGGCACGAGTTAACAAAAAAGATTTACATGGTAACATGAGATTTAGGAGTGGTTCATCCAGTACTCCTATTACACCGTCAAGTTGTAGAACCCCAAGTTAGTTACTTTATTTTTAACGATTTCGGATGTTCTTTAAGTATTATGTACSTCTATATTAAAGTAATRTATGATGTTATTTTTCCTAGGTAGMAGTAGTTCTCGACCGGGTTGTTTGAGTMAAAAAGAACYTGATCCCRTAACAAGATTAGTTAGTGAGTTGATCAGARACTYAAGTCCAACCAATGYCGGTTCATCAAATTGGGTTGATCCTCAAGAAGGTTTAATTTCGTATAGTATTTATGGTTTCTCATTGAAAGGTTGTTTTAGTTCTTAAATAGGTACATGGTATTATCAAAGTGGTTGTCAATGTTTAAGTAGAGGACAAAGCTTATTATATGGGACGAAGCACCAATAACGCACATATATGCTTTTGAGGCAGTTGACAAGAGTTTAAGAGATGTCATGCGTTTTTCAAATGACGGAGATGCCAATCAATCTTTTGGTGGTAAGGTGGTCGTATTTGGAGGTGATTTTCGACAAAGACTTTCGGTTATCCCTAAAGGAAGCAGATCGAAAATCGTGAATGCGTCACTTTGTGCTTCAAATTTGTGGTCTACTTACAAGGTACAAAACAAAAGTGCACGTTTAGAATAAACTATTTTTAATAATATGTAACACTGATAATTTTACTTTATTATATATAATCTCATCAACTATATATTTGTTTTTATCATACTAGGTGTTGAAATTGACAAAATACATGCGCCTTCAAGGCGGAGACTCATCTTCCGATGTTGCTGAAATAAAGGAGTTTTCAAAATGGATATTGAAAGTTGGAGATGGGGAAGCTGGAGATCCGAATGATGGGGAAGTTGAGATAGAGTTGCCGAATGACATCTTGATTAACCATACCACTGATCCTATCGCTTCCATTGTAGAGACCATTTAMCCATCTCTCGAGAATCAACTATGGAATCCCGAGTATCTTCAGGAGAGGGCCATCCTTGCACCTACACATGAGATTGTCGAATTGGTTAATGACTACATATTATCTCGAATAAAAGGAGTTGAGAAAATTTACTTCAGCTCTGACGAGGTTAGTAAAGATGARAGCAATATTGGAGTGYGTGATTTGTATTCTACAKAATTTCTTAACTCTATTAAGTGTTYTGGGCTTCCAAATCACGAGTTAAAGCTGAAAGTAGGTGCTATAGTCATGCTTCTTCGGAACATTGATCAATCTCGCGGGTTGTGCAACGGCACTCGACTGATAGTGACAGACTTAGGATCACGTGTAATTAGAGCAACAGTCGTATCGGGCAGTCATAAGGGCGATAAAGTTCATATTGCCTGTATTACACTCAGTCCATCTGATTCCAGTAAGTTCYCGGTACAGTTTGACAGAAGACAATTCCCCGTGGCGGTGTGCTTTGCAATGACAATAAATAAGAGCCAAGGGCAGTCTCTAGCACACGTTGGGCTTTATCTTCCAAGACCGGTGTTTACGCACGGTCAGCTTTATGTGGCAATTTCAAGAGTCACAAGCAAAAAAGGATTGAAGATTCTCATTTGTGATAATGAGAAACGTGTGTCCAGTAGAACAAACTAAACGTGTGTATAAAGAAGTTTTCGAGAAGTTATAATACAATTTGCTTATGATTGTACACCGTAACAACTTTTTTTAATTTTTTTTCCTTTCCTATTTGTCTACTTTTGTTATGCTTTGAAATTATCAAGATGTTATTTTATTTTTATTATTGTCATATTTAAGATACACTCGATAGATACAACTTTATTGTTGCTGTATTTTAGATACCTTCGATAGATACTTCAGTTAAATAGCAACTACTATTAATCTACAGTGCTACAACAATCTAAACAGCAATCCCGTGAATTTCACGGGTATAAGACTAGTTATATATAAAGAAGAAAAGATAAATTTTGGTAATCAAAGTTACTAACTTATCTCCCGGTGTATTTAGGTGAAATTGTAAAATTTGTAGTAATGATTAAAAGATTATGTTTCCAAGTTGGAATTCAGTTGATAACCATATTGAATAAACTTTCCTAAAAATTCAACGTATGAACCGTTTAAAACACCATTAACTATTAATTTGGTTGAACAATCAATCAATCAATCAATCAATCAATCAATCACATGACTAACCGGAGTGAACTACCATTGGACATATGGAAGAAGATTGCCGAGTCGATCGAATTTCATGAAGATTTTAATGTATTTGGGAAAGTGTGTAGTGATTGGAGAAAAGCCATGAAAATCGCAAAAAGATCAAAGTCATCAATCCAAACTCCATGGCTATTACTTGCAGAACCCCCATGCACATCGAGACGTCGTTTTTACAGCCTCTACAACCGTATGGTTTTGCCGGTTGAGCTGCCTAAGCCATCAACCATACCTGGTCAGGCCGAGGACGATACTGAAAACATGACCCTGAGTCTCTTGTTTCCACCAGACAAGGACGAGGACGGACTGGGTGATTGGAGGTACTACTCTTCACGTGGTTGGCTTATTTCCGTCACCCAACTAGGCTTGAACATTACCCTAGTCAACCCGATTACTAAGCAAGTTGTTCAGCCCCCACCCTTCCCGGATCATATCTGTGGAAATAGATCGAGATCATGGCAATGGCAACCTAATTCATACCAGTTTATGTATGACAAATTTGTGTTGTCGGAAGACCCATCAACTACTAAAGACTATGTGCTTGCCATGAAATTCCCGGTTGGCGTTGATTTGGCTTTCTGGAAAAGCGGGGATAAACAATGGAACATGCTCAACACACATTACTGTCATTTCTTGGACATCACTTTTCACAAGGGGGAATTCTATGCCGTGGAGCAATTTGGAAACATTATAGCCGTCGGAAACTCAAGTCCCCCAGCAACGCCAAGGCTCGTGGCAAATTTAATGTTCCAATGCACGTACCCTCACTTATCTTACTTGGTAGAATCAGCCGGAAAATTGCTGTTGATATTTCGGGAATTAGAAGATCTTGAAAACAGAACATTGGAGCTTAGGTGCTTCAAAGTGTGGGAGATAAATGTTGATACCGGGGAGGCCAAAGAAACAAAGAGTTTTGGAAATAGAGCAGTTTTCCTTGGTCATAACTCGTCCTTCTCTATCGAAGCGTGTCCTCCTATTTGTAGGCCTAATTGTATCTACTACACTGATAACTATGATCACAACTACCGCTTCTCCAATACGATAAATAGGTGTGACATGGGTGTCTATGATATAAGCTTAGATCGGAAAATCGAAGAATTTTATCAGGGTCCCTCGTGTCTTAGCAAATCTACGTTACCTCTATGGGTAGAATCACCTAATTAGACTATTTCCAATTATTTTGCCCAGATAATCATCATTCAAACTCAGAAGTTCTTTTATAATGTTTCGTACTTCTTAGTCAAACAGATTCTGAGTTCCTGCTTGTTCCTTTAATTTTTGTTTTTTTGTTTTTTAAATTCTGCAGTAATTTTTGTCACGCTGATTATGTTATATGAGCATCTTAAAATCATGAATCAGAACAAAGTTCCATATAAGATTTTATGACAACATCTAAATGATTTCAGGCTTAAAAGCGTGTATAGTTTCGGTGAGATGTAAACATACAAACTACAAAAGCCTAACAGCACATCTCATTTCCATCACAAGAAAACCAAAGCAGAGAAAGTGGTTCCGACATTGTAATCTGAAGCTTTTCAAAGTACAAAATTGTTACGCTTTCTTATGATTCCTTAAAGTCAGTCATGAACAAAACATAGAGCAGCAGTGAAGTACCTCTTGTGATAAATGAGCTTAATTCTTGGCAATTTTGATACAATTCCAGAAAAATCAGCCCTAGTTCTACACATTGATTTCTATGTTGTCAAGCAATCTAGCCTTTCCAAACCAAGCCGCAATACAAAACACAACCGGGTTCTTCACCTCTTCAACTACTTCTAGGGTATGTTGGTCCACAATCTGCTTCCAAAATTATCCACATTTTAAAAAAAAATAACAAAAAAAAAATAAAAACAAGAGATTGCTAAATAAAAGCAGGCTGAAATTATATAACCCCTTGAATTGCATATTAGAAAAAATAGATTACCTCGGCATAATCGACTTTACCACCAGCTTCCTCTAATGACTGGATAAGCGACTCCCGCAACTGTTTGCAATTGATTATCCCTTCTTCCACGGCATGTTTTGCTTTGGAGAGAGATTTACTAATAGACAAAGCCTAAGATGCAAAAGGCGAAGATATGACAAACCCGAGATGAATTAGGAAAGGATATTGAAAAACATGAAGGTAAAGTGTTAACCTTTTGCCTTTCCTCTTTGGAAAGATACACATTGCGAGAACTCATTGCTAATCCATCATCTTCACGCATTATCTCAGAACCAATTACTTTAACAGAAAAGTCCAGGTCACGGACCTGTATTGAACAACTTTGATGAAAAAAGTGGCAAAACAAAAAGAAAGCCATGCTGCATGATGCACGCAATTCATTATAATCCGGATGATTACCAATGCACTGATGTTAAGAGCACCCACATTGAAGAGAATTGACCATCCTCTTAGATGAGAGAGGGTGCTAAGAGGAGGTCCTCTTCAATGTGGCAACAACCTCTTTGCATCTTCTTTGAAGAGGAAGAGGAAGACTTCCTCTATAAATGGAGGATGTCCTTGTCATGGCTCAAGTGCCATAAAAGAGAGAAAATGGATAGTGGGGCCTATTTAAAAGAGGAAAGGAAATGGGTAGAGAAAAGAGAGAATGATATGACCAAATGAAAAAATTAGAAAAATTAATAGAGAGGAAGAGGACCTTCTCTTCAATGTGGATGCTCTAATAGGTTAGTTATTGAACAACCCCTTTTTTCAGACAAAAATACTATGCAGTTTCATTTCGTTGGTCACTGGGACTTTAGAAAGAGGTACATATCAAATTGAAAAATGGAGACGAGTCAGTACCGAAAAAAGATCAAATATAAAGAAAAACTGCATCCCTGGTTCCCTGAAAACCATTGGTGCATAATAGCTCGCCAAAATTGTCATACAAACACCAAAAAATGCATTACAAGTCACCATGTTTCGAGAGAGTGCATATCATATAGTCTAATAAATAGACTGAGTAGCTTCAACAGTCGGAAAGAACAGGGTTCTAGGTAATGGTCATTCTTCACTCAGTCCGAAACATTGCAGAGAGAAAAGAATGTTCGTATACATAGAACAACAATAGGCCACCAAATCACCACCATGAAGTGTTGAACATAACAACAATATGTCAGCTCTTGCCATAATTTTGCTTCCTATTACGAGTAATAACTTAAATGAAACAAGGACAGATGAAAATTCTAGTAACACCGCCATACAATCTGCTTTTAAGCAAATCTACTGCTTCTGACTGAAGAGGGGAGGGGGTAATGATGAGAAATGTTTAAGGCTTAAACCTTAATAGGATAATTACCAAATAACAATTGCATAATTTTGAATCCTTGGTCTTGTAATGCAACATAATTAAGACTCCCTCCGTCTCAATCATTTGGTTACCTCTGATCAAAATACCTCTCAGGCTCTCACAATGAATATAATAGGTAAACAAATGATCAAGACGAAAGCGTATACCTTTCATTGAGGTGCAATACAAAGAAAGAGTCTGTTATACTCACCATCCTAGAGATGATCCTCCATTGTTGATAATCCTTCTTACCAAAAACAGCAACATCAGGTTCCACAATGTTAAACAATTTACTAACAACAGTAGCCACACCTCTAAAAAACAATGGCCTACTTTTCCCACACAAACCCTTCTCCAAATTCTCAACCCTAACCCAAGTTTCATGTCCACCTCCACTTTCCTCCACACATGACACCACCACATTCCCTTCCACTTTCTCTCTTTTTCCACCATTTCCATAATCATACAAATTATAAGGATTGAAAACAACATCAACAGCACCGTTAACACACTTTAATTTCTTCAAATCACCATTAAAATCAGATGGGTATGTTGAAATATCCTCAGATGTTGTAAACTGGCCTGGGTTTACATAGATTGATACTACAATTAATTGGGCATGTTTAAGTGCTTCATTTATTAGAGAAATATGACCGTTGTGAAGAAACCCCATTGTTGGTACTAAACCTATTGTTTTGCCCTTGATTTTCATTGATCTTGACCATTTTCTCATCTCTTGTTTATCCCTTATTATCAAGGGTTCTTGAGGTGCCGCCATTGTTGAACAAAGTTCCAAGCTTTATGGTGATTTGGGTATCCGGGTTTTGATTTTTTTTCAATTTTAGGGAATAATTGAAGGAAAAGATTCAATCTTTGAGGAAAAAAAAAATGAGTGGAGAAGAGAATTGGGATGAAGTAGGTGAATGCAAAATGTGAGAATATATTTTATTTTGTTCTTTGGATTGCATTCATATTATTTTAATCAAAAAATATTGGTGGCAGACTGGCAGTGGAATGCACAGTGATATTGTGGTGCCAAATTGCTAATTTGGGACATTCAATTAGGTTGAGGTTTGATAAGCCAATTATTGGGATTTATTTCCTCAATCACAGGGTTAATATTGTCATTACCATGCCAAATTCAACTTCGACAGAGCTGTCGTAGATGTCAGCTACAATCTATCAAAACAAGAAGCTCCTTTCTCTTGTAGATGCTGAAAGTAGCCGAATGATGCCTGTTGACTTTATATCGACTTGTTCGTAATTAATAAAATCCAATGGCGGTTCTATCCTAAAACCTCCATTTGGCATGGCAGTTCTATCCTAAAAAATAAAGCTCAAAAACTGCCATACAAGATGGCGACTCCAGGCGCCTTAGGTTCGTACAAAATCCATGTCTATGTGGACCCCTAAATGAGAAATTGTCTAGTACCCAAGACCCAACCCAAAACGAAAATTACTTTTTTTCTTTAGCATTATTTTAACAAAAGCTTCGAATACCAATCACTTTTCATTCACGCTGAACATCGGAATAACAACTCTAAAGCTACAGCTTAAAATAAACCAGGCAAGCATACTGTACAGATAAGCATTAGATAATTTCTTAGTAGCAGTTACAGGATACGCCAAAAGGGCATTAAACTGATCACTACCCAATTTCTCTATCAAGTTACCAGAATCATGAATTCATGATGAACCCTCTTATGATCGATCTCTTCTAGACCTGGATTGAGACAGACGACGACGCTGTCGAGGGGCAGATGATGACCCTTCTCCTAACACACTCGTATCTTCTTCTTCTGTAAAACTGTCGTCTCCGTCACCATCTTCATCTTGTAGTCCCAACAGATTCTCCCCCCAAAGGTAACGTTGCCTGGAAGACCCACCCGACAGGCGTCGATGCCTTGTCCTTGGCCATGGCCTGCTTCTCGGGCCTGCAATGGATTGCATAGATTCAAGCATTTGGATGAAAAACAAGGTAGGAAACAATGGTCCACTAGCATCACCAGAAGTAGTCCTCTCTCGCTCGCTATTATCTATCACGTAATCACCAAACACAACAGCACCAGGCATTGCTGTCCGAATAGCACTAACAATGTCTTCATGTTCTCTTTGATGCTCAAACCGTCTCCAAGCTCGCTGCCTTGATCGGTCAACTTCAGCCGGCCGAACTCCAGGATGAACTGTACGTGCATGCCTACGCAACTCACAGTAGTTACCACCAAATGTGCATGATTCCCGTGTACAGCTCCGACACTTTTGATTGAGATGATTCCGAGCTTCTTCCACAACTGTCCAGCCTAAGACATCTCCCCTGCAAAGAGGGCACTTTAAGCTTGCCTTCTTCACCAATTCCTGTTCTTCCGATCTTACCCTTGGAGGTTCAAAGCTGTGTCTTTCATTCACCTCCCGCCGACTGACGAACTCAGTTAAATCTCTGCTCCGTCTAGTTCGTGGAATCCCTTCATTTCTGTTGTGGATCAATTGAGCCGTGGTCAATTCATTAGAGCTCTGGAGGTTCGTGGGAGCTGGTGGCTCTGGTAAATTGCTGTCAGATTCTAGATTGAGTTTTTTAAACCGATCGAGGCAATTTGAATGCCGGTAACTTGTGTCACATATATAAGATCTACAGCCTTTAGCATGAGAGCTACAAAGGAGAAGAACTGCATTATGAGGATGTTCCATGCAGATAGGGCACAGTGCATCATCCCAATCCTTCTGGACATCACACATATCAGCAGCACCCACAGATATGCTTCTTTTCTTACCGGCCATCTTGAACAAACTGGAGTGACTCAGGAAAATCTATTAGACACCAATTCTCAGAAGAAACAATTTGAATCACACTAATTTTCTTAACAAGAATTGGGAAATAGTTTTTTCCCCCACCCGAACAAGTTTCTTTACCGGGACTTTTTATATTTGACGTGAAGAGACAATATGTGCTAGCTGTGACAAAATACTGCCTACATCATTAAAAAAAAACTTCCCAACACAGACATCCCATCACTTACATCACTGAAGCAAGCTAAAGTTAATCCCCAGGAAGTATTTCAAATACCAATGAATTCCTTGGAAAGACAACTTCAAAAACTAGAAATTGATGCACAGAATAATACTGAGTATATACAAGAGATCGATCCTATATGACAACAGGGTGTCAGCTATTTAACATTATTGCACATAGCACATAGAATCAAGGCAAAGCCTGGCTGCAGAAGGAGGGATTCAGCCATCACAGGCTACGCTAGTTGGGCAAGATTGTTCACTCATTTTGTGAAAGTAAGAATCCAGGGGACGCAGATCCAAAGAAATTAGTGATTCAATAGTTAAATTATTCTCATGTATAATAGATATAGAACCTCAGGTACTGAATGTTCATATCAAGACAATTTACTCTGTTATTATAAACTTTAAAGTAGCGAACTTTATCGACACGCATCCCCTCATTCTCATAGATGAACCACTCATTATCACCAGCAGCTGTTTCTTCACAAGAAAATAAACACGACCAACCGTATAGAAGTCATCACACTCAATTTTGTCAAAATAAAAATTAAAATGCTTAATATGCAGCAACAACAATAATATTACACTAGTGTCTCGAGATCTCGTACGGCTGTAAATGGCGGGGTAAGAGGAGTCGCATGTACGCAACCTTATCCGTGTGATGTTAAAATGGATAGGCAGTTTCCGATGGACCCATAATGAAAATTGCTTCAAGAATTGCATCAAATGGAAGCAACTTCACCCCCAAAAAAAAAAAAAAATAATAATAATTTAAAAAAAAAAAAGGGCAACCAGTTTAATGAATCGTTCTGCTTTATTCCATTATAATCTAGAACAAAAGAATGAAACATTCATCTTTTAAGAATATGTAGCACTATGAAGCACATAAAATCTTAAAACTGAAACAGGATATCTTACTGATGGTAAGATCCTTTATACATTTGATACCCAAAGTGGATGAATATACTTGGAAACTAACGTTTTCCTGGAAAGGAAAAATAAAATAAACCTGGTCTGGCCTGAACAATGTTTTTAAATTCCACAAAACATATTTGAGCACGTAATTGACCATAAATAGAATTGGAGTTGGTTGGATGTATTTCACCAAAATAACCTAATCTTTGACTTAAAACAGGCGGAATTATCAACAAGAACAACATTAAGAAATCGGTCACAAAAATGACTTTGGATCAGCTAGCGCTAATGGTGACCATCAATGTGAGGTAGAACAATGAAATAAACAAGAAAAGTGAAAACCAAAATAAAACCAGCCTTATAGAAAGACAGGGATGTCACGTTGAGATTGCTATCACCATAATAGACACTCACCAGAACAATGATTTGAGAAGAAATTTTCTGAACTTGAATCTCCTGAATATTTGACACTGAAAAACTCAACCACGTTTTAAGAATGCAATCCTTATTTGACTTGACTCTACAAAGTAGTGTGAAGGCAAGTCCAGATGCGACGCTCCAATCCTATAGAATTTATAAGTAAACAATCTACAATCTTAATGTAAGCCAGCCTGGACTGCGGACTATGACTCTGTCTTGAGCTCAAAACTCACTGTTCGTCACCAATGCAGAACTTAGTGCTGCAGACAAAAGCAATGACATTCCTGTAAGGACAGAAGTTTATATTTTGAATTGCAAAAAAAAAAAAAAAAAAAAAAAAAAAAAAAAACACACCATCAATGTTACATCCCTGAACATATTATGTACAGAAATTCACCAAAAGTAAAAACGAGTCAACATGAAGTCCAACAAATGATCGCTTTAGCAAGAAAGGTTGAGTATACATAATATACGTGAATAGAAAGAGAACTTGCATAACATTCTTTTGCATACGACGTTGCAAAATAAAAAAAAATAAAAAATTGGCATCACTTCACTAAGACTAGAGATAAAAAAAAAAATCATGCCCCAGTGGCCCAGTATAGACAAACTCACAAAAGGCACGTTTGAGTTCTACCTCAACGAGTGAGTCAACTGAGAAAAATGATGTGTTTGAAATTTGAAAGCCTCCTCGTTCAAAAGCTTAAATATTTGATTTAAATACGTTATAACAAGAAATCGAGAGTAACACGTGGTAGAAAAGCTTTCTCAATTCGACTACATTTGCGCCAAACAACAACATCCCATTTCTCAAAGGCTCTTGCCAATGACGAGGAGGGGGAGGTTGGATATACACATCCCACCACTACGTTAAAAGGGAAGGTTGGATATACGCATCATACCACTGCGTTGGACAGATTATGCATATAACGTCTACTGCCCCAAGAATTTGAAGTACATCTTACCACTGCGTTAAAGCCAGAGAATAGAGAAACATTATAAATGAATATTGATAAACATTGGAAAACAGAAAATACACCACTTGGTATCCCAACACCGTTTTCCATTTCAGGCATGATTATAAGAAAGGAAGCTTGGCTTACATATTTTTCCTACAAGTTTTGAGTTTTGACCCTCGAGATTGTAAAAAACAAACCCCATTACACCAGCAAACAACCGATTATAGATATTTACAGACACCAATTCCTTCCCAATCTAATCAAAGCAAACATTTACAAGACCTGAAAGCTTCATAACACACGCCATCGGCCAAGTAAAATTACTCACCGTACACCTGAACCAAACGTCTAACTTCAAATCTAGCGAAAGTCTTCAACTTCAACAAGTGGCCACGCCACAATTCAACAACTTTTGTACTACACTATCTTCTACCAATGGAAGCATTTAAGCCCAAATCTATAAGAGTACCAAAGCTTTTATACAAACTCAATTTACACAATCAACGAAACACAGCATTATTTGCGATTACAAATTTTAGATTTCTTCATCAACAAATGAGCTACTTAAAACTCCCTTTCACATAAAGATACAACCCCTTAGATTCCAGCCATGACTTTCCAACAACAGATCACCCAAATTAACAAGAGTAAAAGACCATCTAACCAATCATCAAGCAAATTATTACATGATATCAAAAATCCCCAAATACCCTAAATTGAAACCCTAACCCTAACCCTAATGTAATAAGATTCAAAAAAACATCAAATTGAACTAAATTCATACCAAAAACACAATCAAACAACAAATCAACGATACAAATCAATTAATCAATAACATATCCGAATTAAAAAAAAAAAAAATCAAAATACAAAGACTAAGGTTTGTAATTACAGCAATCGAAATTGACTGATCGAATTGGTTGCCCAAAAGATTGAATTGATGAAAGAAAATAGTTGCAAATTATTGGGCGATCAGAGATTGGTTTAGATTAGGTGGCGTAATATTGACGATAAGATGGAGATTGAAGTATTTTGGTTGTCTTCCATTTTAAGAGGGTAAATATAATCAAGGTTGCATGGCGGATAGGTTCGGTAACGTGACAACAATTCCGAACCAATTATCTTGGTCCTGCCCCAACTTATGACCAACGAATTTCTAATTTTGTTTTATTTCCCATTTCACCATAATGTCCTAATAATTTCAATGTATTTCATTACCTTGTTATTTATTTTTTTATTTTTTTTATAAGGTAATAAAGCTAGATTGATCCTCTAATGTAGGACCAACATATCTCATCCTTTCGAATGATAGAGCTAAGTTGAAACCACCGCCTTTCAAACCAGCTCGAAAGAGTTGGACATGAATGTCCAATAGAAGCCATAATGTCGGCAACTTTGTTGGCTTCACGAAAGCAATGTTTAATTATCACCTCATCAAAAAACTGAAGATCTAATTTTACATCATTGATGGTACTATAAATTTCCAAAGGAATTTACCAAGTATTACGGATTGAGTTGATAACACAAAATTATCACCTTTTACAATTAACTTTGAGATTTCCTAAGTATTTAGCTGCTAAAATGTATTCTTTTAAAGGGAGAGCTTCTGTAACAAGAATACTATTAGATACACACTTTTTAGATTCATCACCTTGATATCTAGATGAGCTAAACGGATCAATCGGGTTAAGTTTGGTTAGTATAAGCTGAATTTAGGTTAGATTGGGTAGGGTGATTTTAGATTTGGGTAATTTACAGACAAGTTCTTTAAGAATAACGGTCATTTTGCAACAATAAATAAGAGTCGAGGCATATTGGTTCAGGTCAATTTGGTTTAAAGGCCATGCTCATGTTCTACTTTCGGGTATTGAATATGCGACGGGTCAACTATTCTTGTTGGGTCAAATTGGGTTACAAATCATACTCAAGTTTTCAATTCGGGTGTCGAGTATGCTACAAAATGTTATCATCACCAGAAATCTGTAGGGTGGATATGATGAAAACACCTATAGATTAGAGAGATAATCTTATTAATGTTCTCAAAAATCCTTCCAAAAGGTTCTTAATTCTAAATTGAGAAAACATGCATATGGATATTTTTTGCTAGATGATATCTTGTATAAAAAGGATATGTGAAAAGTATTGTTAAAATGCTTAAATATTGATGATGCATTATTAATAATGGCAGAAGTACATGAATGTGTATGTGGTGCTTATTAGGCAAGCCCAAAGATGAGATGGTTAATTCATCGTCATGGATTTTATTGGCCTTCTATCCTCGACAATTGTGTGACATATGCAAATAATTGTAAGGCTTTTCAGCATTATGGTCAAATTAGCAGGGTACCTGCAAATGACCTTAAACCTATTATTAAATCCTAGCCATTTAGAAGTTAGACGATCTATATGATAGGTGAGATTACTCCACCACCTTCAAAAGGACACAAGTACTTAGTGGTCATTAGACTACTTTGCCAAAGTAGGCGGAGGCTAAGCCATTCTAAAAACACTAGATTTAGTGATTTTATAAGGGAATTCATTTTTATTCAATTTGGTATACCAGAAAGTTTAGCTTGCAGTAGATCAAGCCCTAATATGTATGGTCCAGAGCTGAAACACTTTGCTTCTCAGTTTAGAGTGAAATTACTAAATTGATTAAGCCTCCATCTTTGGCTCTTGACATGATATGATATTTGGCGTGGTTTCAAAGCCCTTCAGTATTGATGTGTCTATTTTATATATAATTTTACCCCCTAGTTTAGCTCGGTTTTACATGTTTATTGCACTATTTTTAGTGTTTTATTGAGCTAATCCCGTGTTCTAGATATTTTGCTTGTGTTTAGTATATTTTGTAGGAAATGTAGCTTTCGGTAGCTATTTCCCGTCAAATGTGCAAGTATCGAGTTCACGAGGCTAAGTGGAAACTGAGATGGATCATGCATGCAAATTATCTTGGATTGATGGAAGAAATGGCCCAAATGCAAAGTATATGGCAAATGTAAACAAATGAGAAGTGAAGCCCAAAAATAAAGTCCAAGTGATCATGTGGAAGTTCCAAGCTTAGGATTCTAATTAGATTCCACATTCATGCAACAAGACGGACGCTTTAAGGCAAAACTTAGGATTCCCCGAGCATTAAATCAAGCAATGAAGGCCATGAATCAGAAATCACACGACCCCGATCGGGGTGGCCTGTCTCCGATCGGGGTTGACCTGCCTTGGATTCTTTACGTTTCATCTTAGAACTACTATATAAGGAGGGCTTAGCTCCGACTTCTAGCATCACTTTTACTTAGATTTTTTCACTTACAATCTCATACAATCTCTTATTTCATATTCTAGCATTTTCTCTTAGCATTTCCAGAAATTAGAAATTAGTTTACATTTTGTAATCACACTTAATCATTTAGTTCTAATTACAATTTCAATATAAATTCTTTGGTTTTTACATTCTTCATTTGCAGTCTCATCTCGGTAATTCATTCCTTCTAGTATTTACTTTGTTATWTCTTTAGTTAGTTTATTTAGTTATCACATTTTCATATTGTTGTTTAGTTAATCAAAGCATTTCTATCATCATTGGCATTTCATGATTAGTTTCTCATTTTATTAGTTTAGTTTATATTTACATTTTCTTATTTCTCTTTTAGTTATTATTTTTCTATCATTATGTTCATGCAAGTTTTTACATTCTTAGTTAGTTTTACTTTCATCATGAGTGAGTAGTTTCATTTTGTCTAGGGATTAAGGGAGCCATGCATTAGTTATTATTTTATCATGTTGGATTAGAATGTATAATATTGCATTATTGTTTCTACACATGCTTGTTTTGTATTTGTTAATCTTAGTTTATTGATCACAAACTTTGGTTAAAAGTGTTAATGCATTCTATAAGTCGAGAGACACAAATATGTATTAGACTAAGCATGTTGTAGTAGACCGATCTAGCCATAGCGAGAGCTCGTTAGAACTTGTTCTAAGGTCGACAATAATATCGAGAGGTGGTTGTCTATAGACCTAAACTTTTATCTATGCTATGCATTTCTATTTTAGCATGAACCGTACTACTTTGCATGTGTGACCCGACATCCCTAGACTCCTTTAATTATTATTGTTTAATCATCATTTTATTTATCATTGCGTACACTCAAACCCAAACGAAAAATATAACCCGATCTTGATAGAGACCCTAACCATAGCAATTCTTAAAGCAACTCCCGTTTTTCTGTGGTTCGACCCCTACCTTACTACATTCATATGTTAGCCAAATCTAGGGTAATTATCTTTGATAGGTCTGCAACCGCCTGTTCAAGTATCTTAGTGTAAATCTTATTCCAACTTCCAACCACAAGATGGGAAGTGTATAAGTGAATGTCATTATTCATGTGTACCATATATGTTACTTGAATATAAGTTTTATGATTAAGACCATGCATTAATTTCATAGCTGAAATCGTATAGAGATGATAATTGTTGATCGTTTATAAGATTTTGTATCTTAACTCCGATCTCTCATCTGAGACACCATTTATGGTGCTTTTATTCCCTTCTTTGGAATGTATTGTAATTTGTATGTGATTAAAACAAAGTTTCGGTAAGATACTAAAACAAACTTGTCAAAGTTTAACTAAATTGGAATTAATGCTAATATTATTAAGGACGTAGGTTGATAGCATCAACAATCATTTAGCATTGATCTAAGCATTAATTTTTAATGAAAATAAGTATTAAAGTATCTTTCGTGTAAGTAGTGGTTGCTTTGAGGGTTACCATCTATTCCACACCGAAAGACAAAGTACATTATTATATAAATATCTTGTGTTAATTGAAATCATTTGTATCTTAAATTGAGTCCCACATCGGAAATACTAGTCAAGTAAACATAGTCTACAAGTGTATTTAAAGATAGTATAGTCGTGGTTAATATAACTCATCTTCATCAATTGGTGCCTTTTAGTACCGAGTATGGTGATATTGCCACATCAAATAGTGAAGATGCCGAAGAAGATGATGACGGTAATGGGAAGATTATACTTCAAATAATCAAAGCAGTGAATTACCATGTGAGTTTTTTTTTCTTCGTCTTGTTTTGTTTATTTAATTATTATTTTTTTAATTTAGTTTCTTAAATTATTTTCGCTTTGCATCTTTTTATGTCTTTGTACTAGTACACACAAATTACTTGTTGGAGCTGTAATGCCCAATAACTTTCAATCTTTTGTTTACAAAAAAGGTGAGCAAATGAACAAGACAAAGGGAGTAACCTTCATTAATAAGCCAGCTTTCGAGTTACAATCAATTTTACTGGCTAACTAACATTATATCATATGTCTAAAAATTGCTTTGTTGAATTTATTCCATTTGATTTGGCAATAGTAAAAACACTTTTTAACATGGTCATCACAATAGACAATCATTGAAGCTTAGCCTCTTTGTGCTTTCAACTTACTGATAAGGCCGTAAACAAAATGAAAAGAGGGAGGTCAATGAAAATATAATTTACTTAATGTAGTTTGACTTGATGTACAAAATGACTCGCTATGTTCTCTATACCTTTTCTGTTATGAAGTAGCATATTATCAATGCACTTTATTGTTATTTTTATTTTGGGTCATTAATAGTTTAAGGCATGCATTAGGGTAATCTTTTTGTGGTTTTACACTTGTTCTTATCGACAATTTGATCTTTAAGTGAAAAAATAAAATAAAAGGACGCATTCTCTTTCTTCATTTGCAGTCAATAATAATGAATATAAATTTGAAGGAGACTAGAATTGTGCCTTTTTGAGTGAGGAGGAATAAGACAACTAGAATACTCAAAATAATGTACTTCAAAGATATTAATGAGAGCCTCCAAGAGCTAATATTCAATGATCAAATTCCCAACTCTGGTGTTCTATGACGTCGAGGATGATTCGACCCTGGAACATGTACTAAACACCATGTCTGAATTTTTCAGGAATTGTATGTAAGAATACCATCAAACCAAAAGGTTATTGATATCCATGCTCGCGTAGATATTTATATTCACTAATCAAATCGGTTACTATGATAAAAGAACGTTTGGGATCACTTGACTATGATCTCATGTATAACGGAAAAATTCTCAAGAGTTGCTAAACCATTGTTTTGCTGCTGGAATGAATGTTGGTGGAAGTTTTGTGTAGGAATTTCTCCTTGTAAATGCGTTATGTGTATATAGATCGAGGTGCTAAAATACTACTTAAAAATAGCATTCAATGAGCTAGAACACGCGAACAAATTATTTAAAAGAAAAAAAGAACAAAGATATGACAACCGTTATCAAAACTCTAATATAAGACAACAGTTTTGTTCATAGTCGTTGACTTACGTTAAACTTTTGACAACGGTTTTTTCTACAACCTTTGTCATATTTTTGTTCTTCTTTTCCTAAATAATTTTTTCACTTGTTTCAGCTCTTGGAATGCTTTTTTTCCAGTAGTATTTCAACAACTCTCTATATATAGAATGTCTTCACAAGGATAAATTCCTACACAAAACTTCCACCAACATTCATTCCAGGAGCACACAATAGTCTGGTAACTCTTGAGAATTTTTTCATTATACATGAGATCATACACAGGTGATTTCATAGTTCTTTTATCACAACAACCAATTTTATTTGTGAATAAAATCATCTACTCGAGCATGGATCTCGATAACTTTTTGCTTTGATGGTATTTTGACATACAATTCTTGGAGAATTCAAACATGGTGTTTAGTATAAGTTCCAGGTTCGAATCATTCTCAATTTCATAGAACGCCAGAGTTGCAAATTTGATCATCGAAGATTAGCTCTTGCAGGCTCTCACAAATATCTTTTATGAAGCACATTATTTTGAGTATGTTGGTTGTCTCATTCCTCCTCACTTTAAATAGCATAGTTCTGATCTCTTTCATATTTATATTCATTATTAGGTGTAAAAGAAGAAAAGAGAGTAAGTATTTTTTTTTTTAATTTGCTTAAAGATCAAATTTTTGAGAAGGACAAGCGTAAAAACCACAAAAAGATTACCCTGATGCCGTAAATCCTCAATGACCCAAAATAAAAATGGTAACATAAAATGCATTGATAATATGCTACTCTACAACAAAAAAAAAGTATAGAGAACTTAGCGAATCATTTTCTTATGTAACATCAAATCAAACTCCATTAAGTAATTATATTTTTATTGACCTTCCTGTTTTCATTTTATTTATGGCCTTATCAATATGTTGAAAACACAAAGAGGCCAAGCTTCAATGATTTGTCTATTGTGACAATCGTGTCGAAAATTGTTTTTACTATTGCTAAATCACATGGAACAAATTTAACTAAGCAATTTTTAGGCATCCGATATAATATCAATTTGCAAGTAAAATTGTTTGGAACTCAGAAGTCGGCTTATTAATAAAGGTTACTTCTTGTGCCCCATTCATTTGCTTACCTTTTCTATAAACAAATGAGTGAAACTTATTGAGCATTATATTAAAACTCTTAACAATTAATTTTGTGTACTAGTACAAAGACATAAAAGATACAAGCGAAAATAATTTTAAGTAACTAAACTAAAGAAATAAATAAACAAGACAAGACAAAGAAAAATAACTCACATGGTAATTGACAAATTTGATTATTTGAAGTATAATCATCCTATTACCGTCATCATCTTCTTCGGATCTTCACTGTTTGATGTGGCGATAAAAGATATCGCCATACTTGGTACTAAAAAAAGGCACTTATTGATGAAGATGGTTTATTAACCACGACTAAATTAGCTTTAAATACACAGGTAGACTAGGTTTACTAGACTAGTATTTCCGATGTGGTACTCAAATGAAGATACAAATGTAACACATGATATTTATATAATAACGTTTTGTCTTTCGATGTGGGACAAATGTTAACACTTGAAGTAACCACTGCTTACACGAAAGATGCTTTATTACTTATTTTCATTTAAAATTATTGTTTATATAAATGCTAAACGATCCTTGATGCTAGCAACATACATCTTTAATAATATTAGCATTACTTCTAATTTAGTTAAGGTTTGACAAGTTTGCTTTAGTATCTTACATAAACTTTGTAGTAGTCACATACAAATTACAATGCATTCCAAAGCAGGGAAATAAAAACATCAAAGATGGTGTCTCAGGCGAGAAATCTGAGTTAAGATACAAAATTTTATAAGCGATCAATAATTATCATCTTTATAGGACTTCAGCCATGAAATTAATGCACAGTCTTAATCATAAAATTCGGATACAAGTAACATTATGCCACATGAATAATGACATTCACTTGTGCACTTTCCATCTTATGCTTGGAAGTTGGAATATGACTTAGACTATGAACACCAAGATAATGAAGGGATTTCAAACCACACCAAATATCATATCATGTCAAAAGCCTAAGCTAGGAGTAAAGCTGGCAAATAATGACACGACACAAACCCGACACGAAATTAACGGGTTTGGGTTGAGTTTTAATGACTCATTTATGTAAGTGGGTCGACACGAACA
>VHZZ01004657.1:0-13097 GCA_009801015.1 Silene noctiflora | reverse complement strand
TCAGTTGACAAGTATATTACAACATATATCCCGAATATTCCTTTTTGAGATTTATTATGTAGACGCACTATTGAGGAGGACATTACTCCAACAGTTTTGCTTGCATGATCCAATCATGATACAATCCAGTTTCCACTTACCCTCGTGAACTCGATATTTGCACATTTGATGAGAAATAGTTACCGAATGCTTCATTTCCTATAAAATATACTAAATACAAGCAAAATACCTAGAACATGGGATTAGCTCACAAAAACACTAGTAAAAGTGCAATAAACAAGTAAAATCGAGCTAAATTAGGGGAATAAATCGTATATAAAATAGACACATCACCCTAATAGGTCAGAGTATTCCCATTAAATAACCTTTTTTTTTTTTTTTTATCATATTACGTTTATTTTGTACTCTATATGAAATATGTGATATATTAAGAAGTGAAATGGGACAATAGAAAGTATGTGTACTTACATAAAGCATTATATAATCAAGGGCAAAAAATCGAAATCGAGAAATACACAGGAGGTCTATCCTCTATTTGGAACCAACAGACCGAGATAACATAAAAAAAAAAAAGGGATATTCTACATGGTACCCCTCAATTTTTCGACTTTCTACATGGTACCCTTACACTTTTAAAAACATACATGGTACCCCTAATTGTTGTCATTATCACTAAGTGCACCCCTAAACTTCATTTTCTGTCAATTAAACTCAGTTTTAGGCGTTAAGTGATTACTTGGATGCGTAACCAAGCTTGTCATTTATCATCCCATGACATATGGACTATATTAGTCTCAATATCCATCTTTGGACATGATAATTTGGCAGGGGATCAATAAATTTCCCGTCAAAATTTTTTTTAGCCCATTTAGCCCATATATATCAATAAATATTAGGATCAAGACGGATATTGAGCCTAATAGAGTCCTTATGTCATGGGATAATAAATGGCAAGCTTGGTTACGCGTCTAAGTCATCACTTAACGTCTAAAACTGGGTTCAATTGATGGAAAATAAAGTTTAGGGGTACATTTAGTGATAATGACAACAATTAGGGGTACCACGTATGTTTTAAAAAGTGTAGGGGTACCATGTAGAAAGTCGAAAAATTGAGGGGTACCATGTAGAATATCCCTAAAAAAAAAAAATAAGAGCCTTATCCGGAATTCGGAAAGAATCATGTACTTCCTCACAGTCATATTACAGACCAAAAAAAATATGAAATAACTCTCATTTTTATCATCTCTCCTCCACCATTTCATCTTCCAACTTTTCATTTCATCAAAAGAAGATCGATCCACGCAATAACAACCTTAGATTTGATTGTCATTTTTTCAAGGATTATTTAATATAAATACTCTAAACAATAGTAGTTCTTTTCATAATAATCCAGACTACATTTTAACTCAAAATAAACCTAACTTTAGCTACCCTCTTCTCAAAATGTACTCGAGTGACCGACTACCTGATTAGCCAGTTATTTCCATTTTAATTTTATTTTTCCTCGTAACAATGACACTAAATTTTTATTCATTAATCACAAGACTATTAATATACAACCCCATAAAAACCCAACCCACCCCACCGAAAATTGATCGCCCTACCGGCAATCGATCACCACCACCTAACTCTTCTTTTTTCGTCGATGGGCAGTCCTAACACCACTTTGATTTTTCATATGGCGGTGACCATCGCCACTTTGAACCCCAACTAGGCGCGACCGCCGTCTACCACCACCACCTAAGAAGCTTGACGAGGGTGACCATTACCAACACCCTTTTCGCGGACATTGACAGTGGTTGTGTCCTTGTTCCCTATTGTTTGTAGCGCCTAGATCCGATGTTATTTATGGCGGTTTTGGGTTTGGGGGCTAAGAAAGAGATGGTGCGGTGGTTGCGTAGGTGGTGTGGTCGTGTGTTCGATGGTTGCTGCTGGTTTGGATGGAGGGTAGCTGTTTTTGGAAGTGGAAAGTTGATGCTAGTGGTTTGGGTCGAAGATTGCCGCGGTGGCCCAATAATTTGGTGGTGGAGGTCAATGGTTGAGACTTGAGGTGGTGGGGACGTGGGGAGAAATAGAGAATGATGGCTAAAAAAGATGATGGTCTGTTGTTTGTGGTCTAGTGGATGAGAATGGATAATTGAGTTAAGACTGGATGGATAATTATTATTATTGAGTATTTCTTTTTTTTTTTAATAAAAGCTTGACACGTCAGCTTTTACCTAAAATAACAAGTCACGAAATACCCAAGTTTATTATAAGAAAGGAGTGTTAATAGTCCGAATTATTTTGAGATTAAATGAAGTTTGGAGTAATTTAAGAAGACCCCTCATATTATGGAGTATTCTCATTAAATAACCCTTTTTTCAAATCAAAATAAGGAGGTGTTAATTACAGCTATGCATGTTCGCTTCTTGAGATTTCGAGTGCTTGATCGAATTTAGAAACAGGAAAGCGCCGATCTACTTTAATACACCAGTGCTCAAAATTCTGCATCCATCCATCAACAGCCTCGCTGATTTGCACCCTTGATGCTTGTGTAGATGTAGCAGTTGTCGGATCGAACTAATCCAACCGAGAAAAATGATTCTAGTAATAAATTTATCACAATTATAAATTGAAAGAAGGTATGTTATGAAGATTGAATTAGAAGATTCTGATGTACAATATTCGTATATATTTGTTTCCTGCAAATGGATCATACGATTCATGTTATAATATTTACACGGGCAAATATACAGTGTTCATGTCATTTTCTCTCATTGTATTCGTATAATATACTTGTTCCCTGCAAATGGATCCATCACATTCATCAATCGTGTAAATATGTGTTTGATTTGTGTTTAGATCGTATCGATTGCTCAGGAGATTTGATGCATGCGTTGTTTTCGTGTATTTGCAGGATTTTCACATCATTTTTCATATGGACCCCGGTTATCTTGCTTTAGAGGAGTTGAAAAGGCATTGTAGCAGAGATATATACTGCCGAAACGATGTAATAGGCACAAATAAAGGTAAGAATATAATAAACTCAATACTTTTAAAAATTTTAGACAACAATATTAATCTGTTTCTTCATATGTAACACGCATGACATTGTTTCAATTTAGTTTCTATGTTTCTGTTATTGTCTATAAAACCATAATTTCAAGATAATAAACATGGTACAATTCCTATAAAAACAGCAAAAAAAACTCCATTTCGCCAACAACAATCGAGTTAAGATAATGGTGAAATGAATAAGATAGGCACTATAAATATTATAAATTCTCAAAAAAAAAAATTATATACTATGTTTTCTGTATGTTGAGAATACGATGATCGTGGTCGCATATTAGAATCTTTATCCCCTTTTTACTTGTGACCCTGGAGACAGCAACATATAGTTGACCATGACTAAATGATGGTCTTAGAAGATACAAACCAACATGTGAAAGAGACTGTCCTTGACTTTTGTTGATAGTCATTGCATAGCAAACCATTACTGGAAACTGTCTTCGCTGAAACTTTACGGGTAATGTACTGGAGTCGGATGGGCTTAAATTCATACGGGGAATGAAAACCTTGTGACCTATGTATGTGCCTGATATAATGCTGGCTTCAATTATGTGGTTTCCGAGTTGGGTGACCACTAATTTGGTACCATTGCAAAGACCATCAGACTGGTCAAGGTTTCTCATAAGCATGATAGGTATTCCGATCTTTAATGTAATCTCGTGATTAGGAAGACCAGAGCATATGATTGAATTCAAGAACTCAATGGAATATAATTCTTCTTGATGACTCGCGTACCCCTCTGCTTTGCGTATACTATCTGAACTTAAGTACACTTTCCAATCTCCATCAATCTGTGATAGGACATAATCGTTAACCTTGGAAACTATCTTATTAGTAGGAGCTAGAATCGCCCTCTCTTAAAAATACTCGGCATTCCACATATTCACATGAATAGATGGATAAGTGTTTTTGACAATGGCCTCTATAGGATTGTTCGCTTCCTTTATTAAGATGTCATCTTCAATTGTTATAGTGGCTTCACCATCATTAGATTCCCCCACTTCACCATCCCTGATTTCCAATATCCAATCTAAAAACTCTTTGATCTCATTTGCGCTTGAACTCGATCTCCCTGATTGTAGTCTCATGTTTTTTGTGAGCCTCAAAACCTTGCATGAACGCCATAGGTAAGAGGAGTTTAGTGCAGAATGTGCAAGATCTTGTCTACTTCCTTTCTGTATAACAAATAGAATTTTTCGGAAATCACCAAGAAATACGACCACCTTACCTCTAAATGGTTGGTCCGCACACTACGGATTGTGAAAGCGCAAAACATCCCTTAAACTTCTATCCAAAGCTGCAACACAAAATTTGTTTGTCTTGGACATGAAGGTCCTTTCTAAGTCCCTGAGAAAAATATGTGCTCAATCTCAGGTTTCTTTTCACCCAAAGTGCAAAGGAATTAATCTAACCCATTTGCAGATGATCTTATGGTCTTTGTCAGAGGTGACGTTCCTTCTATTGCTGCTGTCTCCAAAGCCCTCTCTATGTTTGGTAAACATTCTGGTCTAGTTTCTAATCCTGACAAGACCAATATATACTTTGGAGGTGTCCTGCCTAATATCAAATAGCAAATCCTTGCAGCAACTGGTTATTCTGAAGGAATTTTTCCCTTCAAGTACCTTGGGTTGCCTCTGAGCCCCTCCAGAATTACTACTGATATGTTTAAACACTCTTATTACTAAACTTCAGCAAGAAATGGCAAATTGGTCTACCCATTTACTCTCTTATGCTCGCAAATTACAACTTATAAATTTTATTGTTTTTTGGTATGGAAACTTTTTGGTGCTCAAGCCTGCTTCTGCCTCAAACTGTTATCACTAAACTTACCCAATTATGTAGAAATTTTTTCTGGGGAATTCCAGCTGGTGCCAGAAGATTTATCTTTAAGAGTTGGACAAAAATTTCTTCCCCTTGGGATGAAGGTGGTTTTAATGTCAAGGAAATAGGAGCTTGGAATCTTTCTCTTCTGTGTAAGTGGATTTAGAAGCTTGATTTTCATCCTTCTGGTAAATGGGCAGCTTGAGTTACCAACTATGTTTTAAAGCAGCAAGATATTTAGCATATAAGAAGCAAGGATCAGTTTCCATTCAGTATGAAGAGTATTCTTTTTTCCAGGGATAAAATTCTTTCTATTGCTGGCAATGTGCACACTGCTACCCTCTTAATGAACAGATGGATTCATGGATCTAAATTCTATCTGGGGAAAGCTTATAGTTTCTTTCGTAATGCTCCAGATCTGGGAGACTGGACAACCAGGCTTGCTAATTCTCATATTAATCCTAGCCATAGAGTTATTTGTTCTCTTGTTGCTCAGAATCAACTTAGCACCATTGACAATCTGTAGCGTAGGGGAATTCCTTATGCAAACAGGTGCTCTCTTTGTTTGGCTGAAGAAGAGTCTCATTCTCATTTGT
Source organism: Silene noctiflora (assembly GCA_009801015.1). Lineage (NCBI taxonomy): Eukaryota > Viridiplantae > Streptophyta > Magnoliopsida > Caryophyllales > Caryophyllaceae > Silene > Silene noctiflora. The sequence continues at coordinate 7,626 of VHZZ01004657.1, read as the reverse complement.
TTTTTGCTTGTTCTGTTTCTGCTCGTGTATGGGCTCAGCTCCTGCATTGGATGAGCATTCAAAGACCAGGAAAACAATTGCTAGATAAGCTTTAAAGTCCTTGGACTGGACCACAGCATTGGCAGCAGACTTGGTTTGTTGTTACTCTTGCTGCTGCTGTTAATCAGATTTGGATAGCTCGAAATAAGAGTGTCTTCTCTGGACAACTCCTATTAATTAGTCAGATTGTTCGTAAGGTTAAATTTTTAGTAGTTGTTCGAATGCTCATGTGGAAAACGAATCTTGATTATCCTAGTATGGAAGTTAGGCTTTGTTTAGGAGTTTAGTTTGTTTCTTTTCCTCTAGTGGTTAGTTTTTTTATAAAAAATTTTAATTTCATTCTTTTGATATGAAATGATAACTTCTTTGCAAAAAAAAAAAAAAAATTGTTTATTATCAGAGCTTCATCCCAAATTATAAGTTTGGTCTTGAAAAAGAGTCCTGTTAAATTCGAATCTGATGTGATGCAACTGCAAGTGGAGTCTTCATTAACACTTAGAGATATGCTAAACGTAGAATGTGTTGTGTTACCATCAGGTTGCAACATAGCTACAATCCCATTTAATGTAACCAGAAGAACAATCTCACCTCTAAAGCGAATAGTCGTACATAATTCCATAAGATTGTTTTACCAGTTCCACCATGTCCATAGACGAAGAAGATACCACCTTGGTCCTTATCCACTGCCGTCATAATGCTATCATAGACCATTCTTTGCTCATCTATCAAACATGGAAGGAGTTTGGTGTGTTCTTCTGCTAAAGATTTTTTGTCATAGCGTAGCTCTTATGCCAGTAGTGTGAATCATTATCTCTAGTGATAAATTCGTCTGGCAAAACCATGGAAGGGAGCTTAATGAGAATACTACCGTTTCGCTGTAGTAATGTCTCAATTTCGATTAAAATGTAGTTCTTGATATCATCCTCACTAAGTTTCAAACTTGAAGACAACAGTAAAAATATTTTAACAGAAGTTCAACATTACTAAGTAAAAAAAACATGTGTGAGTGCATTACTAAGAGGAAGGATCAACAAAAATAAATAAATATATAACCTGGAATTTGGAAAAACCTTCGTTACTTATATAACATATCATCAGATAAGAAGCGCCACATTTTTTCCCACACTTCTTCTGGCCTTGATACACTTCCATAAGTTAAGAGTAGCACAAAGAGGCTCCGTAAATAAGTTGATGTTCCCCATCGACTTGCCTCTTTTATTTCGTCAATGTACTCTTTATCATCGTCCAGTAAACCACGTAAGTAACACGCATATTTGAAAGTTTGCATGGTTCACCGTCAACTCTCCGAATATCTTCATAACATGTAGGACATTTCTCATGGTTTAGTAGAGTCCTCAAATAATATCGTTCACCATATTCAGGAGAAGCGTGATATACTCATCCTATTGAAAAACCTTTTCGTCGCGGTTTCCATTCACGTGAATCAACTTTCCAAAAATGTTTTTTTGGGGCAATCAACATATGTTAATGTCTTAGATTCATCGTATTATTTTTACACTCCATCTAAGATGCAAACATCGTTTCGTCAATAGAATGCTTCTCCAGTAAAACATCAAGCGAGTCTTCCTCATTGTACACAATGCTTTATTCGCCTGGAAGGTGAAAATTTAACCTCTGAAATGATGGTGTTCTATAGTGTATATCGAACCCAAAAATCCTCCAAGCCGCTTCACACGCATAAATATATCGAAAATCATAGAACATTTTTATTTCATCCACATCGTTGGGGTTAGGAGTGGAAACAACCGCAGTAACACGATCATGGCCCTTATTTATATATTTAAACAAATAGTTGATGGAGTTTGATTGATTTCACTACTCCACATTAATGTGTGCGTAGTATTTCAAAAGCAACTTTGGATTGTATGGGATGACATATCTATTGTCAAGTTCAACATCGCCTTTTTTACCCCTTGCGCCGTTATCTCTTCTTTTGTATAACGAATATCCTTCATCGTTAACAGTGGTGTTGGGATTGAACGCTTTTGGAAAGTGTTTTAAGCACTTGCCATTTTCTGTGCACGGGGCATCAAGCTTAGCACTGCCGCAAGGTCCGTGAATCATCAATTCCTTAACAACCTTATATAACCGCAATTTTTTTTTATCTTTTTTCGGTATCTCAGCAGAAATGATTTTATCAATGGACTCCGGATTTGGGAACTTATGATCTCGATGCAAGAAGAGTAGTATGTTCATATGCGGTAAATCGCGTTTTTGAAACTCTATCGTATACATTACTGCGTAGAAATTTAAATTCCTTTAGTTAATTGTCTTATAAATATGAGAATTATAGCACAAAAATGGTGATTTTGAAGCAATAGATAACTCCAAACGAAATCAGATATAAAGGTCGACTAACCTGCTTGAACTTTGCCAAATAAATTTTTATGTTTCAAATCTCTTATCAATTGACCCAACTTCATCTTGAACACTTTAGATAGGATATCTGGTCCGTCCTCTGGTCACATACCTATCCTTGAAACAAATCTAGTGATCTCTGTGCCATTTTAGGTTGCAAGTGAATGTTATAAATAAATTAGGGAACCCATACTTCTTGCAAGTAGCCATGGCATCTTGGTAGTTCTGGATCATGTATATAGTTGACCTAGTGAATGACGAAGATAACACTATACGTCTTCCTATAACTGAAATATTGGTAATTCGTCAAACAAGAGATTCTTTCAAGGTTATATATTTGTATGCTCGTAGAAGTTTTTGATTGCCTCGTATGAAATTTAGCCTCTCTGTTCCGATCAGTGTAAGCATCAACTAAAAATTTTTGGAACAATCTCCGCGCTATCAACAAAATGGATTTTTCACCTTTTCTTTCTATAATTCTGAAGGCAAAGAACTTCGCATGGTGAGTCTGACACGTTTTTTTGGATTTTCGTCTGAATCATCAGATTTTTCGGGTGAGTCTTATGGTGGGACTTCTGGTGAGTCTGCATGTTGAATATTAGTACTGTATCCGTTCTCACCATGTAGAAAGAGCAAGGGGTATTGGAGCGCAAGATAAGACGGATGCAACTCGTTTATTCTCTGCAACAAACCTGTTTGTGTCTGAACAATTATATCTCTCTCATCAACTCCACACCCAATATCTCCAACTATAAGAGATGCCACTTCATATGCAGTCGAAAGATTGTATGTCCTTCCATCTTTTGCCCTTCTGCAATCAATCACAATTTTACGTCTTTTCTATCGTTCTCGTAAAACCGGTCCCTAGCTATTCTAAATGCCTTACTGAGTGAGTTGTGATTGTCTAACATGTGCTTCAATCGGGAGATTATATCACTGTCAAATGCATCTGGATTATTTGGGCTGAAGAAGTGTCATTTGACAATGATGTTAGTGAAAATAATTATGAATATATCAATTTCTTAAAACGTCATAAATTAAATTGATGAAAATGAAATACGCCAGTTATACTAACTAAAAATTTAACTCTATATGCCTCCCTGCAAGCAAATGTTTAGATAATGATTTTATTTGAGAAATGAAATTATATTGGATATATTTACCTTATAGCTCGTTGTCTATTGGAGACCTCATCTTCGGTGTCGTAGATGTAGAGTTTAGTGAATTTTAGAGGTTTTCCTTTTGGTGGCAGAAGATTCTCTATGTTGTGATAATTTTCACCTCGTAACCTGAATGAGTAGGGGGAATGCCCTTGGTTGACATTCCTATCAATCCTTCCACCCATTGATGTAAAAGAAAACATCATGTTGTATGCTCGAATGTTTCTAGGAAGTGTTTTCCTTTGACATCTTTGACAGTAATCAACTCTTTCAGTGTTGTTGGGGGGCCTTTGAGTTGGGAAAGTTTCACTTTTTCTTTCATGCAACACAACAAAATCTTTGGATGAAGCGACTTCATATTTTCCGCACTCTTTCATCGAACCACATCATTGATCCACAAGACTCACAACACCATGTTGGATCTCCAATGTCTCAATAATCTTTGGAAATAAAATAATAATTTTTAATACCCTAAAGCAAAATTATATAACATAATAACTAATTAAATTTAGTTCCACATAAATACCTTTGCCAAATGCAGGTCACTCAGATTCCTCTTTAGCACATATATGAAGAAGATAAAAGAAAGTAAATGAGTATGTTTTTCATACTAATTATTAATTTAAAACAAATAGAGATGTAACATCTTTTCGATCACCTTTGTCTGATTCCACATCGTCATCGTCATCGTCATTGTCATATTCGTATTCTGGTTGCCACTTTAATTTACATATATTAGTACATGTAACATGTGATTACTATTTGTGAAATTGCTAAAGCCACAAAGCAAATATTTTAAGGTCAATTCGTTATCACTGTTAGAGTACAACATATCATTGGAAACATTTTTTGTATTGGTGCCTCGATTATAACTACTTTCACCTGAAGCATTTTCAATTAAACAATTCATTTTAGTGACGCATTTGAAAAATTCAATATTGTAAAGTCTGCATTTTTCACGTCAAATATAGGTTGTAATACCTCTTTCATATGTCGTTCTACATCCATATTCTTGAGAATTTATGAATTGAATACCTACCCATAATTTTTTATGTGAGGAAAGTATATATGATCTGTAATTTTGATGAAAAATAGTATAAAATGTGACAAGAGAGTATGTTATACTTACCGGAGTTGGTAACTGTGAAATCACCTGAATTATCAAGGTTTTTTTGCTATAGTTTGAACAATTTGATTGTTTTGAACTGTGCACTTTCCGGATGCGAAAGGTGAGCTTCTACCCATAGAAGTTGATGCACAAGTAAATCCACATGAATTATCAACGATTTTTTGCTGAACTTTTAATAACTTTATTGTTTTGAATGATATACTGCCCTGATATCATTGGAGAAACGTATTGCAGATACTTGTTATGATGAGGTCTTAGATATAAGTTTTTCGCGGTGTCACTTGTCAGTATGACTTAATGTTTAATTGAGATGGGATGCAAGATAAACACACACAACATTATACACTTTATACATTATTTCCAAAAAGTTTGTTTAATTTTGCTTGTTTGTAGTCTGATTTTGCGACTGACTTAACTGCTTCGTGCTTTCATATATGGAGTACGTGGTTTGGTAAAGATTCTTTACTGGGATGGATGGAACGATGACAAAGGTAATAGTTATTGCAGGTTGACTATAATTGTTTGAGATACTTATTGCAGATACTGCCTATAATGAAGTTAGAGCTTTAAATTTTTGTGTTGTCAGTATACCTTTAAGTGCAACAAAAGATTTGCTTATTTGTAGTCTAATTGTGTGACTTATTTTTAATTGCAATTCGATTGTATTATATTGAGTACCTGGGTTAGCAAACATGAATTACCGGGATGGATTGAACGTTGATAAAGATAAAAAGTATTAATCTAATTAGTGGTAGGAGAGTCTTCAACATAAAAAGAACCTTGTAAATTAAGCATAAGATTAGAAATCTTATTCTCACAAGTGTATCAAAATAAAACCAAAATACATCGTAAGAGTTTGACAAACATGAAAAATATGAAAGTAGATTACTAGAATAAGTCATAATATTGATCGAAACAGGTCTAAGTTGACTTTCTGATAAACTCGGCCTCATTTGGAGCATGTTTCTTTGTAGTGCTTAACTGTGCATCCTCTTCAAATTTATATGCATCAAGTGAACGCTTTGTCGACGTGATTTTCACTGAGCTTGTGACAGACTCATCCTCAACAGTACTTTGGATGGACTTCTGAGACATAAATCTTGTTTAGAAAAATAGAGTTGATATCATTTTAATCAAAATGATTCGTGTAATTTATATTGAAAATGAAATATCACCTTTCCTTTACCATTCTGGACTACGCTCTCTTCTCGAGAATCAACTTCCAAGAAGTCTTTCTGTCAAATTTACAAAAATCACATATGCTGCATTTTTTAACCTATTTCAAAGTAAAGTATCAACGACTCTTATATCATATACAAACCTGTGATGTTATCCAGGTTTCAAGGTATTTCAGGATTAGATCACTGTCCTCAGAAAGTTTATTGACACCATATGATTTCCAACCTTTGGTTAGGTTATAGAGACCACTTTTCACCAACCTTGACTTAGAATATGAATCTTCTATTAAGTAATACATCAAGATCACTTGGATGTGCATTTGGATCCCCTTGCTGTCATTAGAGAATGTAAATGATAAATGTAGAAACCTCACTCATTAATGAATGTTATGATGATTTGTGCATGAGCATTGTTGCTTGTTTGGAGTATATATAATCAGACTGATTAAAACAGAAACAAAGTGATACTAGTTTATTTCACTATTGTTAAAGTATAAAAGTTCAGGTATGATGCATACCTTAAGTTGGTTATTTCCTAGTTGCTTTGTTGATTGCTTAATCAAATCAGTAGCTTGAGTATCAAATAATATGAAGGTCATTTTCGGTATAATCCACAACTTTGACTCCGACTTTATACCTACATAAGGAGCTGTTTAGGACATTTCGAAGAGAGTAGATTATAAAAAAGATAAATTATGCTTACTTCAGCGACTCAAGTTTGATGCACCTGAGAATGACATATTATTTAGCATATGCTTCACATTTTCCAGCATATAACCATTTCTCTTTATCATCTAACTCCACTGTCGATTTACATTTTTTGCAGCTTTCAATGTACCACTTAAATTTCGTATGAATTGTTGTTATGGTGGTCAAGGTAACAAAATATCCCTTATACATAAACAGAAATAACATAGTAGTATCTCTAATAAATTATTATCGTTAATAAAATAAACTTGGTTAGGTTAAATAGTTATTTGTTATACCTCTTGAATCTCTCTAATTTTATCAACTATCCGTCTAGTAAATAAATCTAGAAGTTCATTAGCGACTGATTCACAGTAGCTTATAAAAATTGTTGAGCTCGATGAAGATTTCAAACCAACTTCTATCTTTCTGGAAATTAGGTAAGCATGATATATCTCGGTTTTGATATTTTGTTATTAATATTTGTCTAGTGAAAAAAAGTATGTTAAGAGCAAACCTTTTTATGAAATTGCGAACTTCGGGTATTCTGCATCCAATAATATCTTCGAACAAAGTGAATTAGATACGTTTGAATCTGCATCGACAATGAGTGTTAGTACAAAGGCATTTTTAATGCTAAAAGTCTATATACACACCAAGTATGAAAAAAAATCAAAGTACCTTGAAAGGCTTTTTTATCTTGGCATATCGGATTATAACAATGGGACAGTGTTCAGATTTGTCAAACTCGGTTGTGACACTTGCCATCTGGTCAGCTAGTTTTTCCGAAAGTGTCATAATTAGTTTTTGACCCCTGTAACAAAATACGTTAGTAATTTTAGATATTCATTATTTTATTAACGACTCTTATAAAAGTTGGAGGTACATACTCGAAATCAATTAATTCAATGAGCATAGTACATTTATCTTTGGAAGTCTTCTCTTCTGGACCTTTAGCATGAAGTTCACCAATAATATCTACACTACTACAGATACAGCCTATAACAACGGGTAAATACCGTTGTTAAAACAAAAAGCGGACGTTGTTAAAGCC
>VHZZ01004656.1:28556-48941 GCA_009801015.1 Silene noctiflora | reverse complement strand
TACCTCCTTTGATGAACATCCAAGACTAATCCCAAAATACTACAAATTATTAACTAGATAATTTTGTAGAAGAGTTTTGTATAATATATGTAACATTATTACACTAATAATATTATTGATGTTTATTATAATTTGTGATTTATTTTGATGAGGTTTGATCAACTTTTGATCAAGTTTTGTGATGAAAAATAAAAGGAAAACAAGTCCCCTTATCCTTTTATTGAACCGGCCAAGGAAGGGAGAAAGGAGAGTTTTTTTTCCTTATTTTTTCAACCCCAAAAAATGTGTATGAGGATGGCTATATATAGCCTCTCAAAATGTAAAGAAATGAAACATATGTGACAATTTGTAGTGGGCTTGGCCAACCCACATGCCATGGCCAAACTACAATGTATCTCGGTCCATTTGGACCCAATTTGGTCCATTTCGATTTTCGACATTTGTCCTATAAATGCTTATAAGACTTATATTTAATTATCCTATATAATTAAATATTAATTTAATTATTTAACACTTAAATAATATAAATTAACAAATAATGTACACTTAACTATTAAGTGATATTTTACCATTTTATCAATATAAAATGTGTCTTATAATTAATTATTAGTTAATTTTACAACCTCTTGTAAAATTATTAACTAATAACCTCCGCCTCACAATATACACACACATATCGTAACAATTTAAATAATTAACTATTAATTATTAAATTATTAATTATTTATTAATCAATTATCAAATAATTAAATAATAAATATTTTTTACCCGAGTTCAAAATTCGTCATCAAATTATAAATTCACTTGACTTGATAAAAGTCAACTTATACAAAATACTAATTATAAACTCCCTCTCATCCAAACCAAAGGTAACACTTTTGTTTTGGCACTATTCATGGTCGTAGGGAATTTTTGATATTATTCTTAATCTATAAGACAAAAGAGATCTTGTTTGATTTATCGTCATGAATGCTATATGGAGATTAAATCAATATAATTTTTAATAATGTGTAACTAAAGATATTCGCATCGCAAAACGTAGATCGACAAGTGTGATAAAGCAAATGTTACATTTGGTTTGAATGGGAGGGAGTATATATATCGTATCTTATACAAATAATTAGTTTACTATTTGGGAATCGTCCTTTAGGTGCGACCGAAAGAGATCAGTTAATCACCGACGTCGCCGTCTTACGACAGTAACGTCAAACTCTAGCCAGCCGAGCATTACCGATTTACGTTGATCAACTGACAAATAATAAATCCCGAAATTCCTCTTATGAGATTTATTATGTAGCGCACTATTGAGGAGGATACTACTCCAACATTTATATCGTAAAACGAACTCAAATAACGATATGACCAACTCGAAGTACATGTTGTCCTATCATCATCGGGTGTTTGACGGGATTTCTATAAATGTCAGTATCGACAGATACGGGTATCTACACAAATCTTTTATTATTCCCTAAACATCATTCTTTTGTCTTATCTACCGTAATTGAATCTTTTTAAGTTTAAGACGGATATTACCACTACGACGACTAGACCTGGCAAAACGGGTCAACGGGTCGGGTTCGGGTCATGTCAATTCGGGTCGGGTCAGTTCGGGTTTGTCACATTATCGGGTTAGTTCGGGTCGGGTCGGGTCCTTTCGGGTTTCCGGGTTTCTTTCGGGTTGTTAGTCGGGTCATTTTCAGGTCAAGCGGGTCGGGTTGTTTCGGTCCGGGTGGTTTCGGGTCGGGTGACAACGGGTCGGGTCAGTGCGAGTCTAGCAAAACTCGGGTCAAGATCGGGTCGGGTCGGGTTAATTCGGGTTTTCGGGTCAAATTCGGGTCCCACATGTCAGGTTAATTCGGGTCTCGGGTTAGCCTTTTCGGGTCGGATCATTCGGGTCGGGTTGATTTTTCCAGGTCTAACCACGACCCTTCGCCTCCCCCGTCGGCACCACCACCATTGTCTGGTTGCCACCGCAAGTGCCCTTCTGTAGACGCATCCTCCTAGTGTCACTCCGTTAAACACCCACGACTAACCCACAACCTCCCCCAACGAAACCCCAACCCCCTCTTACACGTACTCCACCACCGTCACATCACCATCACAGGCCCTCCTATCCCATCCACGACTCATATCTCGCCTCCTTAAAAACCACCTACCCAAAGCTCTTAACAACAATATCCACCCTAGAAGCTCAACTTTAAGCCAAGTAAAAGCTCACGAAAAGAAAGACTCCCAAAGACTCCCCCACCACCAAAACCCTCTTTCCCACCCTAATACACATCAAACCTGGTGTTTTTGAGTGTGTGGAGGGAGTGTCAGTGGTGGGGATTTTCTTGAGTAGGGGATGGTGGTCAGGGTTTGGGGGTTCAATGGGATAAGGGCGATGTTAAAAGGGGGGAAGTGACGCCGACAAGAGGGCACTTGCGATGAAAGCCTAACACCGGTGGTGGTATGAGGATTTTCGATACAAGTTTCGATAAAAAATCATCTTTAAGTATAAAATTTGAAAAAGAATGTGATAAAGTTATACAAAGCACAACTTATCCATATACGCTTTACATTTCAAATCAGATTCAGATTTACAGACAAGCACAAAAGGACATAAACTCAAATGAGCGTTCAATCCTGTCGTTGATGATGAAAAAAAAAAAAAAAAAAAAAAAAAAAAAAAAAAAACTTTAACTTTTGACAACTTGTTCGATGATGGATCACAACTATCTAAGCAACGACATAGCCACAAGTATAAGCACAATAAGTATAGGATAACAGTAATGCTTGTAATGCACGCACCCGAGATGGAGTTAAAAGATTTCCGTGGAAGCGAATGTTGTCACGTGTAAATAACACGAGCCTTTTTTTTCCAAGGTAATCTACCACAAGCCTAGATATATTTTTATGAACAAAAATACGAGAATGAATATCACCAATGCATATTACGATTCAACTACCACTAAATGTTTCAGGATTTTCCATGTCAATTTGATGATGATTCGAGAAACTTGGCATTTGAGAATTTGGTTGTTGCTGGCTGCTTGGCACTATTGTAGCTTGGGAACTTTGTCGAGCACGTGATTGTGTGATTCTTCTTCTCCACCGAAGGAATTCTACGACAATAGAACTAACACTCATGGCAATACCATATCCAGTAAAAGTTGCTAGGAGAATCGATATAATGGCTTGCAAATGCACCTGCAAAACCATCAAGTACCCTAATGATGAATCTTGTAAGGAAAGTGTCATGTTTCATAAACGAAAACATATAGGCGACACCATCATTCAAAATTTCAAAGAAGAAAACTTCCACCATATTTTCAATGGAGCCAAAGACTCATTACTCTTTTGGCCCGGATTATGATGCAATAAATCAAAACGGCTTACTAAAGTGGTTGCACTTCTTTCGCTTGTGAAGTAGCGGTCATTTAATGCAGTTCTCGATGCAATTTTCATCTTGGGTCATTTGAAAACAGCTTCTTTGTTTTGCTAACACAAGGGTAAGGCTGCATACATCCGACCCCCCCCTTACCCCGCAATTTGCGGGAGCTATTGAGGCATTGGGCTAATGTTGTTGTGCCGGGTTGGAACTAATTCCCTGTTAGATTTCACTAATTTCCCATCCGTTCGGTTGCATATCCAACATATCATTCAGACTCATGTGCTTTAAACATTAGAACCAATATTTTTGTAAACAAATGGGAGACTGGCCGTGAAACAGCTTCATGAACTTACAGACTTACAGTGACCGTACTTTGGGGTGGTATCGGCCACATCCATAGGCTATGGCCATGATCAGGTCAATGTCGAGACAACCACAATATCAGATCAATCCTCAAAGTGAAATTATCATTCATTCTAGGTATTCAGTGTAATATTTCTTGGCAAGAAAGTTTCTTACCACCGAGTAGAAAACATGTCCAAAGATGACAACCAGAATAAACTGCATGGCCGCATAAATCCAGACAAATTGCTTTGTCACTGAAACTCACAGTAGCGAATAATTAGCTTTGCAAAGAAAGTGGTCAGAGGCTTGTATAAATACTTAACTAGCTAGACATCTTGCATTTGTTTGGAGCAAAATGTGAATTAAAAAGCTACCTAAACTTGGCCTATCAATGGCTTTAAGGTAAATTTCATATGGCTACACATGACCTCATAAAATGCTAATCAATCAACTCAACTTGGATCCATTGATGGCGGAAACCACCAAGACGCAATTACTTGGATGATTGATTAGCATTTTACGAGGTCATGTGTGGCCATATAGATCTAATGTAGTTTATTTTCGCAGTATGTTTTTTACTCATTTAAGTATATTTTACATACTTTTTTCCATTTGATACCCTAAAATGAAATCTAATGTACTACATCCAATAAAAAAGAAAAAAAAAAACCCACAAAAGTTGATCACACAAAGTATAATACTTCAATTCCAACCCACTGTCCGACCAGCTACACTCTCCATCTCTCACCTCCTCCAGCAAACCCACCCTCGTCGCACCATACTGACCCACCCCCCACCCCCGTCGTCCACCAGCCACTTACCATACTTTCAGTCCATCGCTTGCGTCCTTACCCACGTGTAAACCCGTCTTTTCTAATGGCAATGGGCCCGGAGGTGTACGACAGTGACGGTTGTCGATGGTGGATTAGGGCAGTGGCGCATATCGGTGGTTGACGTGGTGGTGTGGGAGAGTATATGAGAGAAGATGGAAATTTAAAGGAAAACAAATGAGGGGGAAATTAGATGGGGAAAATGAGAGAGATAGAATGGTCAAAGGCGTACTACAATGAGTAAACTTAAAATACGTACTGCGAAAATCACCCCCCAATATTTAATAGTGAGCAATTTATAGTAATCCACTGGGAGAATTTAAGATTGCTGAGTACATTTACTCACCCATAGTTGATGAGGTCATCGACGAGAGTAAACCCAGCACACAAGAAAATGGAAGAGAAAGAGCAATTGCGCCTGTCGACATTTTAGCAACCTAAAGAGGCACAAACAGTAAGAATTCAAAAGTTCTTAGCAAACTTCATTCATCTAGATGTGAAACTTTGAGCTTACCAGAAGCTGCTCCAAGAAACAGAAGTAGGCTAGCATACTGACAATAACTAGGACTGGTACTTCCTGCCAAGCCCTGCAAATTTTCAATTGAGGCATAAGCAAGCCATGTCAAGTGACAGGACACAGGAGACTCACAGGGACTACCCATGACTTGGATTCCAATATAAATCAAGACATCCATGCTTTCTGAGCAAAATGGAATTAGCATATAAACATTGAGACCCGCCAATTACAGGGGTAAGGCCGTGAGGGAATAGGATATGAAATCAAGACATCCATGCATTCTAAACTATGCAGCCTTGCCCTTGCAGCGAAAACACAGACGACTTCTCAGGATGTACGGCGAAAATTGCATCCGAGTGCCAATTCAAAATATGAGAAGCGTAAAGAGTGTAATGGGCCACATTAGAAATAAAATAACGGCATAGACTCCAAGGAAATGAAATGTAACGACATACGGATGTACCATAGTTTTTTGTTTATTTTTTAGAATAGTTCTCCTACCGAGGGTTACTTCCATAATGGCAACATATAACGAAAACAATATGCACAACATAATAAGGGAACAGAATAGGGAATACTGACCTGTAGTCACTTAGATTAATCCTTTCGGTTCTACCTGTTCCAACGTTTGCTGCACGAATACTCTGGATGCGCAAAAGAGTGACAGGTAGATTTTGAACCTCCTGTTTACAGACATCGCATGTCTTGTTCCCTTTGATACTAAACCATTTCAAAGCACACTCTTCGTGTGCTAGAGCAAGTTCACCTTTGCAACTGCATTCCAACTTGAGCGTTTCTCCACCTTCTCCTAATTCAACTAAACATATTCTACACACAGCTTCCTCTTCAGGTATATCTTCACCATCAGTTTCCTTATTTTCTATAAAAACAAGAAGCAACGCAATTCGACCACCATTAAAAATGGAATATAGAAGACTATATCTGCCTTTCGAGTCAAATATTCGAACAATTAGCAAGGGTGCATACATATGATATAAAATTTCCATGCTTCCTAATAGATTCTCTTGGAATGGATTTGCTCCATTCCAATGTTTGGGTCGAGTATTTTGGAATGGATTTAGATACCTAATAGATTCTAACTATATTCCAACCCCTTGTAATCCCACACCCACCTCACCCAATATTAATATCTTATGACATGTTTAGTTAACATATTTAATGATAAAATTTACTAAAAGTGTGTGATAATATATTGTTTCCCTAAGTTTTAGAACCACAAATAAAGACCTGAACAAACTGACAACTCGCATTTGTCCCCTCTAGTTTGGAAGGAAGTTATCAATTATTATATCGCATTTGCCCAATTGTTAATGAGACTAAGTTGATCAACTGATTGTAGAGGAAAATTATAAGCTGACATGCATAATTGATGGCAGCTTTTCCAATCTTCACAAGGAATTTGTCGAGGTCACTTCCCATGTGTGTGCACTGGGGCATTGTCTCACGTTGGTAGATTTTAGAATGAGGATACTAGTTTATAACCTAATGGGCTACTCATCCTATCACTAATCGGTCTCAGATGGAACCTCACTTGCTTGTGGACTTGTTTCCTGCACTTGCTTCTATAAGCCTGCTGCGGAGGACTCAATTGAATTGCTTCTTCACAATTGTCAACCCTTGAGTGATAGACAAGGGTCAAAACTTGAACAAGAGTTTTAAAAAGTGGCAGATTTGCTGACACTTTTTAAAATTTTGTAGCTTGAGTGGTTGAATTTTATATTTGTATCTATCAGCGGAAAATCCCTACACAATCCTATTAATGGATATAAATGTATTAAAACGTGTGCCTAGGGATACAAGAAGTTTGGTGCATAAGTACCAATATTTCCATGGGAGGGTAACTTACCATTATTCACATGCTCAACTGAACTTGGACTCGGCAGATTAACACTCTTGACTCGAGGTGACGGTATTACACGAATATAAGAATCCATTCTCCTTAAGTGTCTCACTTTATTGAGCGGATCTGACAATGAACGCGAAATGTGCAATCTGGCTTCCTGCAATTGAGCTTCCTTGCCCTACAAAATAAAACATAACTGCTGTTGTTGAATTGTACCATTGAATGCAAATATTTTTAAGGTACCACACTAACGAAAATCAGAATAGTCTGTGTTTTTAGCATTAAAATTAAGCGAGTATTTTCATATGTTGTTCTTCTGTCAGATGCATGTACTTGGGTTTACAAGAATACTGATTGGGCAGCAACTACAGATAATCACTTTTGTTAATGAGCTGGTTCCAAAAGGTTTAAATTATTAAAAGACCAAGCGTTGATGATGTTGATGTTTATACTATTACAATGAGATCTCTATTTGTGCTGCACTTAAATTATGCAAGTACATTTACGAAGTGGACTTGTATAAAAATGGAAGATGGAGCAATATGCGATTGCATTAACTATTAAAGCGCCAAGATGCCATAGAGTGTGTTATTTTTCACAGAACAGAAGCTGATAAGGTCAAGGACATCGGCTCACATTTCATGCTTATATGAGGATATAAACCAGAATGGTGAGGTGCTAACCTTGGATATAATATAATATATGCAGTATAACAACATTTCCTCAACGGTTCAAGTGTTCCTGGAAATGGCGGGATAAGGGGGATCGGATGTTTATAGCCTTCCCCCTTTGTCAGCAC
Source organism: Silene noctiflora (assembly GCA_009801015.1). Taxonomy (NCBI): domain Eukaryota; kingdom Viridiplantae; phylum Streptophyta; class Magnoliopsida; order Caryophyllales; family Caryophyllaceae; genus Silene; species Silene noctiflora. The sequence goes on along the minus strand of VHZZ01004656.1, from coordinate 41,213 downwards.
TACAGATGAGCTGTTCATGTTTAACCCATAAAAAGTGCTTATACTATCTTTTAGCCAATGCGAGCCCACACAAAGAAAAACAAACAATTCCATAGGAAAATAAAGAAGAATAATTCCGGAACAAACTAGTTTGAGACATAAACCATTAAGAAAACTTACACAAGAAGATAGTGAACTGCCAGTGCTTTCACAACGAGTGGATTCAGGAATTTCATTCGGGGTGACTGGAAGAGATGACGTTCTCCTTATCCTAGGAGTGAATATCTTAGTCAAAGATGTTGATCTTGGTATAGAATTCTTCTCTCGGGGAGTTGTGCATGGAAGGTCAGTGGCAGCTTTCTCAACATCTGAAGAACTTCGATAAATGAAGCCAAATTTCGGAAGAAGATTTCTGAAAGGCGAACGCCCTCTTGCTGATGACGGACCAGGGGATTCATATAGTTTTGTATCGGACATTGTTGGTGTCAAAGCAAAGTTGACCCTCTTTGGTGTAGTAGATATTTTGGCCTTAACAGAATCTCGAGCCACGTCAATTTTTCTTGACGGAATGTCAAGAGACAGATTTTGTTTTCGCCAGTGGCTCACATGCCTGATCTCTTCATTTTCTGTGCTAGTACTTTCAACCTGAAATAGTTCAATTTTTAGTGATGCGAGTACAGAATAAATAGAGAATCAGTATTTAGAGCATCACCAACTACAATAGCATTACCCTAGTTAACTCCTGAACACTTAGATCACCTAAGTGGTCAATTTAACATAACAAGAGGCCTCAATTTCGAGCCCTAAGAAGGCGGCTATGCAGTAGTGTTAATGACTCAGGAGGGACAACTTTGGCATTCTTGTGGTCCTACTATCTCATATAGAGACTAAAACAAATGATGCACTCCAAAAAGCAAAAGAAAAAAAAACAATTCAGTGCCTTAAAAAACACCGCCTGTAGGGACGACATAAAGAGAGACGAAAGGTAAGACTACAAAAAATGATGAACACAAAATATCATATGATGTGGTACATGGATAACAGAAGTTCAAGTTATATCAAAGTTCGAAAGGATATGGTGATTAATAACCATATATCAAACACTAGCTTATAAATGACGGTTCCAAGTAGACAACTTCACCACACAACATAATGCAAAACAACCCTTCTGAAACTAGAAACGCCAGACAAAAAAGGAGTTTTTCAAGGAATGAAACTACTCCATACAAGTTAAGGCAAACCATCTTTATCTCAAAGTGATTTGAGACTGTTGTAATAATTGTTCTGGCTTTAGTAACACTAAAATATCAGCCATTGTCCAACACGGAAAGTACATACTGATTTTGGAAAAGAAAATCTTTGAGAGGTAATTTCCTGCAATATCTAACATTAGAATTATTGAAAAGCCTCACAAATATGGAATAAGGAGAATGAAAGGTATTAGATGCATGTACCAATGCATTGCATCTAGCACCAATAAATGGAACAAGTATACAGCATAACATTAAATGTTGAAAACCAAAAATTTGGTACTATTTAATTCTAACAAACAGACATTAAAAGCTTCAATCATCAAATCGATAGTCAGATGATTCTGCCAACAATAACCGAATCCCATCCTACGTATACAGAATTAATCAATAACCTTAATATTAAGGCAACGAGAGACGTTTTCATATGAAAAGAACTCTAAAGCTCAGGATTACCAGTTGTTCCAACAGTCTGGTTTAGTGTCGCAGGGCATAACACAAGCATTTTACATTAAAAAAGATGAGATTATTCCTGAACCATTCTTTTGTTTGCCAAATTGGAATCAAATCTTGCCATTAATAATTCATACATAGTTGACACCACTATTATTTTAAAACCATTTTAATTAGATAAACATCTCAGCACCTTAAGAGTGCTTATCTTGAAGTGCTTGATGGATGAGAACCAAAAATATTGGGACATTGTTACTTTTCCAATATTGTTCCCTTTTCATGTCCCCCTTATTTTCTTTCTATTATTTTACTAATAATTAACTTTATATCGGTGCTGATTTCTGACATTTCTTGAGTTAACTAAAATACAAATATCAGAGATTTTGGTAGATAAAATACTCACTTTGCTGGAATGAAATTTTATTTGTAGGTTCATAGAAAGGATAGTGACGTGCACCGGCTACGAATTCGAGCTTTTATTAGCTAAAATAGATGACCGAGATAATACTCCCTCAAGTTCACACTTTCTTTTTTTTAGGTCGTTTTAGCAGTTTCGCTCACACTGTTCTTTTTAGGTTTTCTCATGATAACATTCAAACTTTATCGTTTATCCATCTTAATCAAGTATTTGGAGAAACTTGTCCTAATGAGAGCATGACACTTAGAAGAAATGTCACCCTTACACACCCTTGATTACTATGAGTAATTTACTCTTTCTTTCCCGTCAACACATGCCTATCTGCAACCCATTTGTCTTTTTGCTTAATTCTTGTCTCAAGAGCAGGGGCGGATCTAGGTTGGAGGCTAGTTGGGCTTCAGCCCAACCAGTTTTTAAGAATAAAACCAAAACAAATGTCCAAATACTCAATGTTTTAATGTGGGTTAGCTGGCAAGAGTAGTTTTATGAAAGTTTTGCTTCATTGTTGACAACGGCGGGTGTTCAAACCCCATAAGTAGCATTTTTTTTCCGTTTTCCTCATAACCAAAGTACTTAATATCCAAGTTGCTCGACATTTCATCATAAATCTTAATACTCCGTAATATTTATGGTATATTGTTAACACAAGAAGATGGGAGCACATAATAATTAGATCATGTTGAAAATAACTTAAACAAAATTCTCCCATAATAATTAGATCATGTTGAAAATAACTTAAACAAAATTTTACACGAAAATACAAAAATATTGTATTTCAGAAAGAGGAAGACAATAAGACATCTTTTTCTTGTGTTTTTTAATTTTTTTTGAAGTTTGTTAATTTAATGGAACGTGTATTATTAACTGTTATTGAAATAAATTTGTAAACTAGTATACTTTTTGTATTATTTAATCATATATTTTTATAAAATAAAATTTATATTGTAATTCTCCCCAAAAAAAAAAGGYTTTGCCATCCTTCACAGCTATGCTAGTATACTCTGTGCAACTACAATTATACCATTTGCCGGTTTCACATGTCACCGCAGACATTAACCTAGCCCAACCTACATCTGAATCCTGGATCCGCCCCTGCTCAAGAGAGACCTGTATCTAATCATGAGACGGAATATATCTTAATCCAAGTTATTCTTGTAGGCAAACTATTGACCTCCAATATCCAATATCAATCATAACATACAAGTACAACAAAGCCATTCTGATGAATTCCGTCATGTTTAAAAACCACCAGTTGGACACATGTATATCAAACGGCTACTTAGGGTAAGATTATTGGCAAGACTCTTCTCGGTTTACTCACTTTAGACGCATTTCAGACTTTATACATTATCCGTCAGACTCACCTCAAGACTCTACTATTCCACTCCACTTGAGAATATGTGAGGTTTAAAAAAAGGAACTCACCAATAATCTTACCCATAGTACCCCACATATAAAACGCAGAGACCCTTGATTTCCTAGTACACAAGAACATAAATCCAAAGGATAATAATAAAAAAATAAAGTAGCATACCTACTTGAACTAGACGTGAACAAAAACTGAGAAATTTGAATCAAATCAAAATACGACTTGTCATAGCATACCTACTTGAATTGCTAAAGACAAACAAGAAAGTGACTTGTTCACTTGACAAGAAAACCCGATTTTGGTAGGTACTTACCTAAACTTATAATACTGTACAATCACATGATCGAAAAAAAAAAAAAAAAAATATATAAAAAAAAAAAAAAAAAAAAAAAAAAAAAAAAAAAAAAAACATTATACTTGGTCCCAAAAGAATAGAAAGGGATTGGATTCGAGCCCGGATATCGGCCTGAGCAACTAATTTTATAAAACAAATAAATGGATGGGGTGAGCGTGTAAAATAAAGAATTGAGAATTGAGAGATGAAAGAGTAAGTACCTTTTGATGTGGAGGGATATTAAGTTGAATTGCTATAGACTTGTCTTCAATCTCCATAAATAACAGAGTTGCTTATAATCTCTCGTAATTTATTTTATTAAAAGAAGGAATAAAGGAAGTGGGAAGGGAGAAGTTTTGAAATAAGGGAGAAAGATAGAGCAGGGTATTAAATGCTGCAGAAAAGCAGGGGTGGTAATGCTAATGGACTAATGCTTATAGTGATGGTGGTGGGTAATGGTATGAGTTTGATAAAGAGTTTTTTAGAAAGAGAATGAGGCCTACCGCCAAAATTCTGCCACTCACTCTTTTCTCGAGTCTACCAACTACTACTATCACTCCATTGGGCTTTAGGTGGGTCTCGTTTATTTATTTTGCTTATTTTTTTTAGGAAAATAAGATGGCGTCATCGGGTGACACTTAATTTGAGTACCACCCGGGGTAAATTTGTAATTTCCTTGGATATTTTTATTTTCCATTTTTAAAATTTAAATTTCAAACTAACTTGTTACAAAGGGTAATTTAGGAATTTAAAGATCATGATAAATTAAAAAAATAAGCTGTTGGCCTGCTGGAGTTGCTGTTATACGCATCGAAGGCCAATTTTGTTGGAGATCTACTACTTTGAATTAGTGATATACTCCGTAGTTAGGTTATATGGATCGGAGTAGCAGACAATTAAAGTTCATTAGATCGTCGAGTTTAGATTTCCAGTTTTCCATGATAGACGRCGGATACAAAGCCTCTCGRAAGTCGTAATTAAGGTCGATAGAGAGCAGAYGACTATTYCAGACATGGARGGAGATCAAATRTTACTGGGATGAAAATTAGGCAAATCCAATTGACGTCTAATAATTACAAATTCATCCCACCATAATAAACAAACAAACATTCCAATTTGTTTCCATCTTTTTGGCAACACTACTGATTTCAATGATGATTAACTCGTTTTGAGTATCATAAGAATCATTCCGCACTGATTTTCATGCCTATTAAATCGATGTTAATAGCATGGGTAAGGAGGATATCTCCATTGTTAAAGTTCTGTTAATCTTCAATACATATCATATGACGTAATTACCCTTATGGGGTTGGCGCAAAAACAAGTCAATTATATTTCATTTCACTTATTTTTCAATTTTTTAATTTGGGTGGCGCCGACTTTCGGTACCACCCGGTGGCGCCGTATCATTATCCTAATCTCACACTATTTTTTTTTTCTTTTTGGTTAAAGAGGAGTTTAAATTAAAATAAAATAAAATAAAATGTTTGGAAAAGTACAAGACAAGTCATGGTGGGGGATTGGGTGAGTTTAAATTACAGGAAGTGGTTAGAAAATTACAAATAGTAGTTAAAAAATTACAAATAGTAGAGTTTAAATTACATAGGTACTCAACAAAACACGGTACAAAATTCCATGAAAAATTTCCTTGATTTGATCCACTATCTTTGGTAGAGAATTTAGCAAGAGCTCCAGCGACGATGGTAGCGAACCTAAGCTAAAAGACGATGATCTTCAAAGATTGTGTGTCCCTTAATTGTTCCCTGTATTCAACAATTATGTTATCAGAGAAACCAAGCTCATTTTGAGACAAAACTGTCCCCGAAAATGGTAAGGACGACAGTTTGAATGAAGTAACCAGCAGCGAAGGACAGGCCGTCTTTGATAGCAAACACCTCACACTATTAACTAATCTCTTATACGGAATGAAATTGGTGTTGCCTGGGTTAGGATGGAAATTCTGGGCTAATTCGAAACTTAATATTTGGAAGACTTGTTGGGTTAATGGAGAGGCTCCGGAGTGTATCGCTAGTCTTGGTTTTCCACCGCCTCTATTTTTGATGGAATTGACTATTAAAGTTCTTATTTTGCACTCGTCACAATGGAATCAAGACCTTATTAATGAGTTGTTTAACTCCAGTTGGGCAACACGTATCTGTGTTATGCCTATTTGTGCTTCTATCGTTAATGACTTCGTTTACTGGAAGTATACTTCTTTCGGTCTTTATTCTGTTAAAAGTGGGTATGCTTTATGTCTCTCCTCTTTTCTTAATGTTAATAGCTCAAATTCGGATATCAATCGTATTAATGATTTCATGAAGACTTTTTGTAAGCGAAAGCTTTGGCATCTCCCGGGTCCACAAGTATGCATGGAAAATTCTTCTTTGGAGGATTATTACGAACTCCCTTTCTGTTGGTGATGAGTTTAGAAGGCGGAATTTAAGCTCTGTTTTCTCTTGTCCCTTCTATTGTGAGATGGCTTCCTTGGAGACCCTTGATCATGTTTTCCGCTCCTGCCCTCTTGTGAAGAGGTTATGAGCTTGTTCCCCTCTTGGTCTCTCTACGGAGTTCAGATATTCTATTTCTCTTCGGGATTGGATTTTCAGTTGGATTGCCTACTTTGATTCAAAGCCTTCTGCGTCTTCCTTGGTTATTCAGTTTCTCTCTATGATTTGGAGTATTTGGTGCCTCAGGAACGGGATCATTTTCTTTGGTAAACGTTTCTCTGTTGAATTCTTTTATAATTTACAGAATAGTGTGGCAAGAACGGCCTTGAATGCTGAGGATTTCGGGAACTTAAAGGATTCAGTGCGTTTGTCGTTCAATCTCGATCAATTTGACTCAATTCGACGGAACATTAGGAATCATATTCCTTTTTTTCTTGGTAGGCTCTCATGGTTCGTGTATGCCTTTTAGGGCTAATGTGGATGTTAGGTGGTTGGCCTCTTTAGATGCTTCTTTTGGGTGGGTAGTGTATTCGCCTGTTGGTGCTTGTATTTGTTCTTTTGCTTGTAAGTTCAAGTCGGAGTGTGCTCTTCAAGCTGAAGTTACAGGTATCCGGGACCTCATCAAGGGGGCTTTGAGACATAATTTCTTACATCTAAGCGTTTCGACTGATTGCATGCAATTCCTGCTTCAATTGGCGAAAGTGGAAAAACCGAACCATAAGAACATGGGTCTTATCCAGGATATTGAGTCTTATACACCTATGTTTCATTGTATTTGTTTTAGTTTTTTACCTCGCAAACTTAATAAGGTCGCCCATGGTGTATCGTATTTATATACACTTTTATGCCTTCCCTTAGTTACTTTTGAGACGGTATTGTGCATTTATATGTCATTTTATATGACATTTATGTTAGAATGTCGATACATCCGTTTTTTGGTGTTTTATTGCAGGATGGATGCATTTATGGAGAAATTTGATGATAATGAGCACCGCGGAGTCGACAAGACGAAATACTAGAAGAATGACACGGAAATCAAGGAAGAATGGAAGAAAAGAAGAGAAAAAAACACGAAGCTGAAGTTGTCGTAGTTACTCGATCGAGTGTGTCAATACTCGATCGAGTATCCTAGTCTGACGTAATCCTTATGAAACATTCCTTAATTATTATTATTGTTATTGTTATTATTACTTCTATTATTATTATTATTTTTTTTTTTTTTTGCAAGAAAAGATATTTTCTCATTATATTCAAAGAAAGAATACATGAGATTTCTTACAAAAGACCTCCTCTAACAACAAAGCAAAAGAATGCTTTCAAAAACTAAGTCCTAAAGATTAGGATCTAATGTATCAAGTACTTCATCATGATAGATGCCTTTTCTATGTACAAGAACAAGAGTGCTAACTATAGATTTGATCTCATGAACTATGGACTGAACTGGCCTGCTCTGACCTTCAAAGATCCTGAAATTTCTCTCACCCCAAATGTTGTACACAGCTGCTGCAATACTACTCCTTGCCCATTGAATCCTCCAATGTCTCCTGACTCTCTTTGCATTGGTCCAAGCTAAGAGTTGATGCAATTGAATACACGGGGAATTGATGCGTGCCCATTGCTTAACAAGCTTGATGACCTCATGAGAATACTTGCAATGGAAAAACAGATGAGATGCAGTTTCACAGTCCTCCTGACAAAGGCTACATCTGTTAGCTAAACTAAGACCTCTCTGAGCAAGTTGATCCAAAGTAGCCAACTTATTTGAGAAGCAAGCTGTAAAAGAACCCTATGTCGAGGTAAAAATTGCCCCTTCTGAATGGCTTTGCCATAATTGGTAATAGAAAACTTAGGCCTCAAAGCTTCATAAGCTTCCTGAATAGAAAAACCTCTGGGTTTAAGACAGTGTTGCAATAACTCCTTGACTCTGGGAATACTTCCCAACTAAGCTATACAAAGGTCACGATCTTGAATTACACCTCTAATGCACTCAGAATGATGATCTATAACTGTTAAATGCCAGATGGAATCATGCTGCAAATAGTAATGAGACATCCACTTTACCCAGATGGATCCAGACTTCTGATGCAACTTCCACAACCAGTGAAGCATAAGAGACAAATTCCAGACTTCAAGATTTTTGACATTAAATCCTCCCTCTACCCAAGGAGCACAAATGTTGTCCCAATTTTTATAAATCATTCTCCTGTGAGTAGCATCATATCCCCAAAGAAGCTGCCTGCATAGAGTGGTAATATTACTGATGATATGCTTGGGCAGCAGCATACTGGAGCACCAAAAGTTACCAATTCCAAAAACAACAGAATTAATGACCTGCACTTTCCCAGCATAAGAAAGATATTTGGCAGAGCAACTAGTAACTAGGTGCTGGAGCTTGAGAATGAGAGCCTCATACATGTCAGAAGAGAGTCTAGAAGCATGTATAGGAAGCCCTAAGTACCTAAAAGGAAAGGTACCAGGCTTAAAACCAGTGACCATCAAAATAAGATTTTGGACCTCTTCACTGACCTCTCCAAAGTAGATTTCAGTTTTGTCAAGGTTAGCATTTAAACCAGACCACTCAGAGAAGACTGCAAGTGTTTCAATAGCTTTTTGCACAGATGGAAGGTCACCTCTTATGAAAACCATAAGATCATTAGCAAAAACAAGGTGAGTGAGCTCAATCTTACTGCATTTAGGGTGATAGGATACATTCAGGTCATTGCACATAGTCCTAAACTTCCTGGATAACATCTCCATACTCAAGACAAATAAGTAAGGGGAAAGAGGATCACCCTGCCTTACTCCACTATGCCCTTTGAAAAATCCATGATTTGAGCCATTGACTTTAATGGTAAACTAGGAACCAGTCACACAACCCAAAATCCATTTAATAAACTGAGGAGGGAAATTTAGGCCAACAAGCATACTTTTAATAAAATCCCACTGAAGAGAATCAAAAGCCTTACTAATATCAACTTTTATCAAGCACCTAGGGGTAATACCTTTCCTCTGGTAGCCTTTAACAAGACTCTGAGTGAGCATAACATTCTTAAACAGGCTTCTTTCTTTGATAAAAGCAGCTTGCTCCTCACCAACAAGGCTAGGCATAATAGATTGAAATCTTTGGGTAAGAATCTTGGAGACAGTCTTGTAAATAATAGAACAACAGGAAATTGGCCTAAAATCCTTCACAGAGGAAGGGATTTGCTTATTAGGAATTAGGGAAATGAGAGTGACATTGGCTTGCTTAGGCATATGGCCAGCGTGAAAGAAGGCCTCAATGGCCTTGCAAAAATCAGCACCCACTATATCTCAGGCTGATTTAAAAAACCCAGAAGAAAACCCATCAATTCCAGGGCTCTTATTGGAGTCTATAGCAAAGAGGGCACTTTTTATTTCTGCTCTAGTCACATGTGCAGTGAGCATGTCATAATCCCCAATACCAACACTAGGGTCATTAGCAAAGATAGTTGGATCAATAGGGCTAGTCTCTTTAGAAGAGCCAAGCATTCCCTCATAATAGTCAACAAATGCAATACCCACCTCAGACATGCCTTTATGAGCAATACCATGGATGTCATCAATTGACCTAATGAGCTGCTGATGCTGCATGTCTTTAATTTTTTGAAAAAAGAATTTAGAACTCATGTCATTATACTGCACATCATGAGCTTTGGCTCTTTGGCTCAATATACTAAGCTCGGTGTTTTTAAGCTGCCAATATTCATTGAGAAGACATTCCTCCTTTTTTATAAGAGTAGAGGACAAAGGATCCAACTGTAACTCATAATAACAAGCATCAAGGCCAGCTTGCTTATCCTTGATTTTTGTATCAATGTTAGAAAAATTGGCTCTGTGTAAGCATTTGAGCTTCTTCTTAACTGCTTTCAATTTGCCCATAAGTCTAAACATAGCATTACCATTAATGTCACATTTCCAAGCTTCAGAAACAATCTTCTTGAAATCAGGATGCTCAATCCAACAGTTTAAGAATTTAAAAGATCTTTAAGGGGTAACATCTCCATGAAACTCCATGACAGCAGGACTATGATCTGACAACCCAGGAGCAAGAAAGGTAGCAGAAGTATTAACAAAGTGATGCTTCCAGAGATCATTTATAAGGACTCTATCCAGCTTAGTGTACACTCTAGAGTCCTCACTATTGTGACAAGTATATGTACACCCTAATCCATTCATATCATCAAGCCCACAATGATGAAGACAATCATTAAATTCAAGAAGCTCAGAAAGAATAGGAGGAATATTACTAATTTTCTCATGGTTATATCTAATGACATTAAAATCTCCCATAACAAGCCAACAATCCACTTGACTTGCAAACTGGGTAAGAGAGTCCTACAACTCCTTCCTAGTGATGGCATTATTACTACCATAGACAATGGAAAAGTAAAAAACCCTATCAGAAGCAAGATGCTTAAAAGAATAATGTAGAACTTGAGCATGTTCCTGAAGAACCGGCACAACAGTGGTAGTAGGATCCCAGAGCAGCCAAATCCTGCCATTATCCTGAGTACCATAGTTACAGTAAGAACAAAACCTATTGAAATGGGATATGAGAATCTTCCCAGCTTTATTCTTTCTAACTCTTGTTTCTAAAAGACCTAAAAGATCTATAGAATGATGCTGCATAAACTGAACTACCTCTACCTGCTTTACAGTTTTATTAAATCCCTTTATATTCCAGGTAGCAATTTTTATTGAGATTTATCAGGGGGAACAGTAACAACCCCTAAGTCCTGCTGGAAAGAAGCAGCATTCATATCCATTTGAGCAACTGGAGTATCCTCAATATCTTCCTTAGTAGCATCTGCAGCAAGAATACCAAACTTGTTTGGAGAAATCAGTGGTTCAGTATTCCTATGCTGAGATCTACCAAGTATTGCAAGACCAGCTGAAGAAGCAACTTGCCCAAGTTCTCTACTTCCTGAGTGCCTTATAGTCACCAAGGATGGACTATCAACAACCTGACATTGTAAAGAGGACCTAGCACAGGGCATTCTGAGCTCCCCTCAACAGTCAGAGCATGTGATACCTCATCTGAGACTAAGATATCACCTGGTAGAGACTTATCAGTGACCTGAGCACCAGTAACCTGATCCTGCACAGGAGGAACAGGTCTAGCAATAGGTCTATACACCTTATTAGAGCCACCTGCCTTTTTGAGGACATGACCAACACGATTCCTTCTATAATTATTTGAAGTATGCCCTAGTTTTTTACAAGTATGACAGTAATAAGGCAACCACTCATAGATGATCCTTTGCTGGGATTCTCCTATGAAAGGAGCATGAATAAGGATTTGATCAGGGAGATCCTTAGAGACATCCACTTCTACCATCACTCTAGCAAAGGATAGTTTGGTTTTACATGTGGTATTAAGGTCTGCAAACAAAGGTTTCCCAACCTTACTTGCCATTTTACTGAGCACAGAATCAGACCACATGTAAGGATCTAAGTCTGGGAAAAGGATCCATACAGGCACCGTAGAAACACTTTCCATAATACAGGAGAAATGAGGGCTCCATTGCTTAAGCACAAGGGAATTGGATCCAATGGTCCATGGTCCACGCTTTAAGACTTCATTCATGGCATCCTCTGAATCAAACTTGAAACTAAACCACCCCTTCTTAAAGTATTGAACCACGGGTAAGTCACCATGATTCCAAAACTTTTGAACATACTTAGTGACTTGTTTAAGAGTAGGCTTGGCCCCTAAGACATTACCCATAAGCGTATATTTCCACTTAAGAACTTCATCCTGAACTTCAACTATTTGAATTTCAACTGCATCAGAAATAACACTTTTCTCGTGAAAGAAGAGACTCATACCCTCCTGATCCCTCTTCCTGGTAACATCTGCCTAGGACTTAGCAGGAGCAGCAGATGGAACAGTCTCACAAGGCTCAGAACAATTTGCATTAATGGCTTCCCCTGTGTTTTCCCCAATTACAGGATTTTACCCAGATTCCAAATTACTTAAAATTGGTGTTATAGGGTCAGGAACATGTTGACTACAACGAGGAGTAGTCGAAGAAGGCATGGTTTTAGGTAAACTTTGCAAAATAACTTCATTAATGGTAACAGACAGAGGATGATAATTCGAAGTAGAAACAGAGATCGAGTTATCAAAATTCATACCAGTAGGATTATAATCGAGCTGAGAATCTAAAAGATGTGATGATTTTCGTGGCCTTCCTCTCCCTCTGGCCATAATTCCAAGAACGAGCTCCAACAATGGCGGTGGAATAGAGAGAAACTTCTCTCTATAACAAACAAGAGAGAGAAAGTAATTATTATTATTATTGTTATTATTATTTATTATTATTATTATTATTATTATTATTATTATTATTATTATTATTATTATTATTATTATTATTATTATT
>VHZZ01004655.1:61196-71954 GCA_009801015.1 Silene noctiflora | reverse complement strand
TATTATGGTTGTAATTTTCAAAAAAAAATTAATAAGGCTGTAAGTTTCAAAAAATGGTTTTAAAAAGGCTGTAATCAACAATTTTCTCTAAATAAAACTATATTTATACATAAGCATAAACTGTTATTTAATTTCGTTACGAAAAAAGAAATGATGAAAAGAATTTAAGAAAATTTATAAAAATGAAATCAACTAAATTTGAGGTAGTTAAAATATTTTCATAGAGATAAACATTTCATGAATTCATGAAATTATTTAATTATCTTGATTAATTTTTAGATTAACTTTTTTTTTTCCAAAACAAAATACAACTCAATGAGAAGAAATACGAAAATGAATGAGATATTAATCTAAAATGTATAAGTAATATTGTAAAAAGTAAAAATGTCTATATATACCACGAATACGCGGGATCTATACTAGTATATTATTATGTGAATAATTTTGTATCTTGATTACCTTATTTGTTAGTTACGGAGTATTTGGTAAGTATTATCTTCTTGTAATTAAGAAAAGATCTCACATCCTTTGTAAAAACATATTTTCATTGCTAATAATACTCCAGCGTCATCTTCTATTCTTCCTTCATGTTGGAATATAATTCTTGTACGTAGTAGCTAGTATGCAATTCTACTTCGTTGTGATACACATGTGCCTCCTTTACCAGCTTAAACATAGGTTTACGATGTTGCATATTGACGAATAAATACAATTTGAAATTATAGTGCACTCATTACTCGTATATGATGACAATGTAGTCGGCATACTGACAACAAGAACTAGCTCAAGTGGTAAGAGCTCTCTTACCTCGACCATGAAGTTGGGGGTTCGATTCTCACCCGCGACATAGTGCGCTCATTTGAACCAAAAAGAAAAAATGTAGTCGGCATACTATAATAAGTTTGAAAATTGTTATTGGTGAGTAATCTGAGTACACTTAAGTGTTAAATGGTCTCTTATATGTTTAATGTGAGACGATCGTTTTACTATTTAATTGATACAGTCTCCTCTTATTATAATTTAAGATGGGTATCATTTTAATGTAAGACAATTTCATTTTTTTATAATGCAAGACGACCTTTTATCTATTTAAAGCGAGATACGAGATAATCTCATATCTATTTAATTAAGACGGTCTCAAATCTATTTAATTGAGACGAACTCCTAGCTAATTAATTTTAGATGATCCCATATTTATTTAACATGAGACACGATCATCATTATAATTTAAGACGATCTTCTATCATTTTAATGTGAGAATGATATATCCCTTATCAATTTAATCTGTCTTTTATCAATTTAATGTGAGACGGTCTCCTATCAATTCAGTATGAGACGGTCGCTTGTCACTCTAATGTGAGCTAGTCATCTATATTTGAATAAGAGGCTAGTTTATTTATGGAATAATCTTACCCATATTATTTATTTTTCGTTACCCCCAATGAAAAGTCAAATTTTCCAATTTATTAAGTCTTAAATTACTCATCATACGGAAGAATTGTTAACAATTAACATCATTAAGACGACAAACTAATGAGTAATGGCTACTCAAAATGATTAACATCGTCATATTCCCAAAAAGGGATAGTAATCATTTTTGTCAATTTACATGAGACACTAAAGACGTCCTATACCACATCATTTCTTTACCTGGAAAAAAATTATTTTGAGCACATATGATATTAAATAGTTAATCATTATTTTAGCATCCAATAAGTTTGGCATTTAAGTGCACAATTGCACATATATTGAGACATAGCCAACTTCGTATATGATTGAACTTATATGTTCAACAAGTGCTTAAAAGTACGAGTAAAAGAATTCTGATGTAAAATTGAGGCCAGCGGGGTTCTTACTATGCCCGTTTTCCTATAAGCCTTAATTCTACACAAACAGTAATGTGCTTAAACTCTTTTGAGTATAGGCGTATATCATATACTTCCTCCATTCAATTCCACTCTACCACTTTGCTTTTTCACATTTGTCAACGCGTGTTTTACGCGCTAAATATCGTTAGCTACGTATTTGCAAAAAATTATAAAAATTAGATATTTTTAATGTACTCGTAAAAACGAATTAAACAAGATCCCACATGAATATATTTCCACTTATGTATTGAGAGAAATTTGCAATTGAATGTTTAATTGTAAATAGTGTTTAAAAATRAAATTGGTAGAGTGGAGTTGAATGGAGGAAGTACATTTTATTACACGCGAGTACCTATTCTAAAATTGTGTATGATTGATATTAAAAGATCTAAACAATGAAATTGCACAACAGTACTCAAGGTCGAAAAGAATTTGTAAATTCAATTGTAAGTATTGATATTTATCTCCAGTGGTTTGAAAGCCACATAACACAAATATGAGTACTTTACGCTATTAAAATTCACAGTTTGATTATTATTATGTGAACAAGTTGATCTTCTTAATTGGGTTTTTTATGTAGCAAATTGATAATCAATTGCATTATACACTACATACTCCTCAGATGTCTTATAAAATATTACGATAATGCCCACTAATGAATCCCATTAGTATAAGATATGATAAATCGCATTCTAAGGTGGTTATGTAAATGATTGCAATTTATCATGGATATAGTTTTACCGCCTTAGGAGGAGAACGTAAGTGAAAAGTTGGTAAAATAAAAGAAATTTTATCATATTTAAGTTACACCTACAATGTAACATATGAAGAATATCAATTCAAGAAATTATAGTATATGATAATAAAAGTATATCCATATGAAAGGATACATATTTGCGCGCAATATTGAATTGCCAATTGAATTAGGACTTTATAAGTACATTTGACAGTCAACATATATATGGTTATTAACGAGCTCATAAACCTGAAGTCCATCCAAATCGTGGATATTGAAAACAATATTGTACAATTTACATTATCGAGTCATCATGTGCATATATATAGAGACTAAGTTAAGCATTTTCATATTGTTTTCCTATTACATCATTGCATTACTTCATATCATATAGTTTAGAACTTAGTCACATATCATATACATGCACATTATTGTTGATGATATGATCATTCAAAGAAAAGGTGCAGTATTACAAAAGTGACAAAATTATTTTAAGTGAAGATGTGAAAATCGTTATGAATTACTATATCTTCATATTGTGAAATTTGAAGCAATCAACGACTCCTATTAATCGAAGGCCACCTATAAAGTTGGTCAAATACGGAGATAGATTTTCCAAGATCGAGAAACTTTGCTACATCATGAGCTGCAATGACATTAATTCAAGTGATGTAACCATCAGGGGGAGTGTGCACCACTGTACTTTTTTTCTTTATTCATGGTTTTGTCCCACTAGGTTTTCCATGGAAAGGTTTTAACGAGGCAACTAATTATGCATATTTGAAGATTATTGTACTCTTTTCCTTCACTAGTGTTTTTCCCACTCGGTTTTTCTAGGAAGGTTTTGAACGAGGCACGTTCTTCAGTAAAGTACATCCAATGGGGAGTGTTATGAAATAATAATTAGTGTGGATGTCCATTGGGCTTGTACCCATTATGGTCATTATATATGTAATTAGAGTGTTGATAAACCCATCATCTATGTACTATATATATACCTCTTCATCAAGGACTAATCAGAGAACTCTATTCCCTCTCTCAATCTATTTGCTTATTTTCCTCTAACTTATCTCTATAATTACTTCTCTATTTCTTATTTTATAATAATTATCAATTATTAATGTAATATTATTGTTTGTTGAGTTTTGTTTGATTAATCCAAACAGAACAAAATTTAAACTAATTTTAACACAAATCTTAAATTATTAATTAATTTTAAAAAGCCATAAAAATTGAAATAAAAACGATTAATATAATGCAATTAACAAACTAAATATATATTCTACATTCAAATTATCATATCCAATTATGCTTGATTGAAAAAATTTGTTTATTTTATAGAGATAGTGTTAACAATAAAGAGAATTTAGAGGTAATAATTGGGCCAGACAAATCGGGTTTGGGTCGGGTCAAGTCTGGTGGGGTCATATCGGGTTTGGTTCATATCACGTCAGGCTCAACCTACCTTTTCGGGTCGAGCCGGGTTCCGGTCGGGTCATTTTAGGTCAAATGATGTATCGGATCGCGCTGGTTTGGGTCGGGTTATTATCGGGTATAATTATTTTATCGCATTACTTCTATTTTGAACTATTAAATTATTTTTTTGATCATTATTTGGTTTAATTGCTTCATTATTAAATCAAACGTATCAAACTAAACACTAATCCGCTTTCATTTTGATCAATATTAAGCTCAATAATTGTCGGATCATCAATTTAATCGGATTCAATAATGCGCCGGGTTCATATCGGTTAAGGTCGGGTCACTGATTTTCGAGTCGTGTCAGATTACAGGTCGTCATTGGGTCGGGCCGGTTTCCGTTTACAATATTCTTGGACTTTGTCGGATTAGGTTTGCTCGGGTTCAGCCGGGTCACTCGGATCGATCAGACTTGTCAGCTCTAAAGAGAATTATATTTAAAGATTTTTTAGTCAAAGGTGTAGGGAAATAAAAAACAAAAGACAAAAATTATAGAAAAAAAAATAAACTTCAAATATAAATTGCATTTAATAATTTAATTTTTGGTTCAAATAAGCACACTTATATCGTTGGTAAATATAAAACCCCTATTTTTCATACTTGAAGTCTCTTCACTTATAAAGATTTATTATTATCAACAAAGCGTCTCCCTTGTGACGGGTCGGATCCGAAGACGTATAATGTCACTCACAAAACGAATAGGGGGATAAGGTGGAGGCACCCCCATGTCCATGTGCTTCCATCTCTCCTCTATTTGAGCATTTTGTGAGACAAAATGGTACCCGTCTTATCAAACATGCCCAACAAAGTCAATTCTAGCCTTCTAGGTGTACATTTCCGCAACTAGATTGCATCACTCAAAATTAACGATGGTGGATGTAGATACCAAATGTACAATAAACGTCACCATACTCACGATGTTTCCAAGACCAAACAGGGCCTAATCTCTCTACAAACTCATTAATCAATTTATTTACGAGTAATTAATTAGCCAACTTGACCTCCAGTACTCTGTTTCAATTAATTAATGGCTTAATGACAACAATTAATACTATAGTCCAATTACCATCAAGATTTCATCAACTTTCCCCTATCTTTGCTGTCGGTTCTCTAGTCGTCAGTTCGTCACACTCACTCACCATACTATTGAGTACCGTATTAATTACGTACTTTCAGTCACTGAAAATGACTACAACCTCGGTTATTTATTATTATTTAGCCTAATGACATATTTTAGAAAAACCGTTTTCATATGAGGTGTCTCACCCATTTTTTAACGACAAATTTAACAAAAATAACCCAACGTTTGTAAGTATTCCGAAAATAACCCAACCTTTTGATTTTAACAAGAATAATCCAACATTTGCTTTATGTTACAGAAATATCCCCACATCTTACTTATATTTCGTAAAATGATAATTTAATCAATCCATTAACTTATTGACCATATGTTGGAAAAGAAATTATATGAAGTGATGAAAAAAAAAAATTAAGAATAATTCTAAAACATGGAAAAAAATTGAAAAGAATTTTTAGTACTGCAAAATCCTAAGTGGCATAAATATTAAATTATATGGTTTAAAAAATTTTGGTTAAAAAAAATAAAAGTACATCTCTCATAAGTATTTCCACTAATTTAAAATCTTATCTTATTTCTTTTCAAAAAAATTATATATTTTTTTATTAATTAATTTTTCATTTACAAACTAAGGAAATATTTTGGTTATGAAATTTTTTTGCAAATGATACCACAAAATAAACTTTAAAGATTTATGAAACTATTTAATAAAAAACATTTATCAATATTTGCTAGAAATTTGTTTAGGTGAGATTTCGGGATATTTTTGTGACAAGAATACAAATGTTGGATTATTATTGTTTAAGTTAAAAAGTTGGGTATGTACCAAAAAAAGTTAAAAGGTTGGGTTATTTTTGTTAATTCGCCTTTTCTATTTTAATTTGGTTATTTAATTTTAATTCTGTTTACTGTATTTCTTCAAATATTTTTACTAGTGTGAAAATAAAGGTAAAAAATTGAGGGAACGGAAATGAGAAGTACTACTCCGTGTCTTTTTGTCGTCACAAACTCAAAATAAAACACTCTAATTTCTCTTATTTTCTACACTTATTATTGCCATTTAATTCTTCCCATATTTTCCGTTACAAGGTAAAAATTTATTCTGATTATCGAAAATGTCAGTGTAGCTTATATTCTAATTTTCATATACTAATCATTTGCGTTGCATAATGTTAATCATGATGCTGATTCGTCCCTTATTTTGCATGATTTACCACTGTTTTTGCTTAGATTTACAAATTAGTTGTTTTTGTTAATTTGTTAGATCAAGTTGCTATTGTGAAAATGACTGATTAAAAGTGTAATTAAAGATGAGAAGGATAAAAACATGAATGTTGGTTGAAGAATTTGGAAGTAAATATTGCAGATTTGTGTGACATTTACATAAAAGGAAAAAAAGTGGAGGAATATTAATGTTGTGTTTGTTACTCCTAAGTTGGAATTAAATTAGGGACTTGCTAACAAGGGTGATTATGAATTTTAATGGTTTTGTTCACTTTGCTAACAAGGGTTGATTTCATATTTTTAGCAAGTACTCTTTCCGTATCAGTCATTTGTTTACCTTTTATATTTACTGTGTGGAGTATTTTAAGCAAAGGTAAACAAATGATTGGGAATGGAGGGAGTAGGTATGAACTATGAACTATGATTATATTATAAGATTAGAACAGAAAAGTAGCACAATGTTAACTACTCCCTTCGTGCCTATCATTTGTTGACGATTGATTAAATTAGCCTTCGTAAAGAATAAAAAAATAAACAAACGATTGGGACAAAGGGGGTATGTTTTGCAAGTTTGATAATCCGTCTGCCAGACTGATTTTATGTTATTGAGAAGCATTTCCTGTTTTTGATCAGTGTTGAGTAAGTGCTCTAATATTTGGGGTCTGTTCTGATGATTAATTACTTACCAAATTGGCTGGCTTTATTTATATTGTGTATATGATGCAATTCTCAATGCGATTTTGATTATTGATTATTCATCTGTGGGGTTAGGGCTGCGTACATACAAATCTCTTCTCCTGCCATTTGCAGGAGCTGTAGAAGCATTGGGGGTAATCTTGTCGTTGTTGAAGATTGCTGATCAAATCTGTTTTCTCGTGTTCTTTTTCTGTATGTCTCTTTTAGCATTTTCAAAGATGTGTGCAGCATGTTTGAGTTTGGAATGATTTATATATGATTGCTTGATAATGATGATTGTGGAATTATGTGTTTGTATAAGCCACTGATAATTGTATGATGTATTCTGTATTTTCAGCATTTTTTATGCTGTGATTTATGGGAATTGATGGTTGGGCTTCAATCTTAAATCAAGGGCAAGTGAGTGACAGGGTAGCAGGATGAAGGGGGGTCTTTTGGCGCTGAGGAGCACTAAAGTAGCTTTCGTCCTTGTTACTTTGATTTGTACTACATTTGTGATCTGGGGATGGGACAAAACTCCTTTCATTGTTTCGTTAATCCCTGAGAACCAGTTCTTCAAAATATCTCCAGGTTTGCTTCTCAAAGTTGTGGTTTTTCTTGAAGGTGATTGAATGTTCCTGTTAGCTTACTGAATTGTTTATGTAGTACTTCAATTCATATCAGCTCTCAGGTTCATATAAAATAACCTACTATCCAGTTCGACCGCTTTTGATGGCTGGAGAATCTAGAGATATGATTGAAAGTCTGACATAGTTCTAGCTTAAATTTGTGTAAGACAGCCCCATATTATGTATTGATGGTTTTGGGGTAAGTTTTCAAAGTCTCTAGTTTTAGGCTTGCCTCAAACCCTTATAATTTCACTTCCTCTTACTCTTGTCCTAGGCTTGATATAGCTTCTTGATTTACTTTTAAATTTTGGGCAGATAGTTGCAAATGGGGCATATAAGCAATTACAGATAACATCTTAATTTTATGGCATCAACAAAGGAGAGTTTATTCTACTAAGCTAATTTTGTGTAGGCCATCACTAGGCTGTTTATCAAGATGCTTCATAATTCTTAAAGCATTTTGCAGTTTGACTTCATAGTTGTGGACTTGCAATTTTAGTTTGTTGAAGTAAGTTACATAGTTTAGTTTACTTAGCTATAGGTTAATCTATTGGGTAAAGCACCAGCAGTCTTTTTTAACTTTGTGCCAAAACCTGATTTGGTGTCTCTGATGTTACTCACTAGTTCCTGCAGCTTGTCAATCTGAATTAAAGAAACTACTCCCTCCGTCCCAATCATTTGTTTGCTGTTTTTATTTTTTGTGAGGAGTATTTTAATCAAAGGTAAACAAATGATTAAGATGGAGGGAGTATATAATACTCCCTAAACTGTTGTGTGCTTAATCCTGGAAAGTTTTTCAGTATTGTCATTTTCATCAAAATAGTATTCTGTATTTCAATTTTAGATAACTTCCTTTCTACCACATCCAGTCTTGTGTCTCAAATATGAATCTGAGAATCAAACTCCTTGCTAGTCTTGAATCCGAGGTTGAATACTTGGATCTGGCAATACGGTGATGGCGGTCTGGTCTCTTAAATGGTACTTCTCTTCTATGGATTGCAGATATATTCGTTGGTTCCCCTACAAAGAAAACTTCTGATGAGGTAAATAAGGATACAGGCAATGACTTGATTTCACCGGCAATAAAGGAGACAGCATACAAACCTAACGAAAAGGCGTTTGATGTGGATGCTCCAAATAAGGATGCAAGCAATGACTTGCTTTCGCCGGCAATAAATGAGACAGCATACAAACACATTGAAAAGGTGTTAGATGTGGAGGCTCCAAATAGCTCTCCAACCAAGCATGACAAAAGACCTAACAGAGGTAACTTCTAATGCTTGTTAATGTGGGAATGACGTTCTACTGAGGTTCAGTTGACTTTTTGCTGTTATATGATTTGCCAAAGAGTTAAGCAGTTAGTGTTGGCATGTTGGCTTGACCTATAACCTTATTGGTTCTGGTAGTTGGCATTTAGTTGATCGCCACTTCTTATGTGTGCTATGCTGTATCTCATGGACCCTGTTTTCAAGTATGAGTTTGAATGGCTAAAAGGTCACTTTTGTCGTACCCAATTGGAAAGATCGAGGTGCAGTCATTTTACTTTGTTTCTCACTGAATTCAAAATATTCCTTGATATGAGTTATGATTCAGCAACCAACTGTGCTCTGGAATTTCTTTTGCCACTTACATTAACATAATATCGTCCACGTCGGTCTTGTTTCTCATTTGATGATGACATTTGTAATTGATGATGGATATAATCCCCACGTTGGTCTTCATGTTGCTTTTCATCATCAAACACCGTCAAGAAGACGAGTGTAGTCGTCTGCACATTTGAATACACTCATGCAAAAGCCAGTTGGGAAGGATAGAGAGAGGTGAGAGATAAGATTTTTTAATATTATTTTGTTTTGCCGTTATAAATCCAAATAGAAAATTTTATAGATATGTTGATTTTGTTTTTGTCTACAAATAGAGACCACTTCAGATAAGTTGGAGTTTTTTTTTCTAGAGAGAAAATTATGGGATTTAAGTTATGATGAGTTGATTGATGTAAGATGATTTTTGAGTGATATTTAATGATGAGTGGCAATCTGTTGCGAATAAGTGAGTGGGACAGCGAAATACGGCAAGAGTAAGATGATGAAAATAATGTAATCGTGGATGCAAACAGTCTAAGCGTTCAACGAATTCAAGCACAGTTATACCAACTTAAATGTCAGTTATATATAGACCTTTATCGTAATATATTTTCTTTTTGGATAATAATACGAAATGAAGCAACCTGAGTTATTATATTCTTTTGCAAGTATCATGTGATGTAAACACATCTAGAAGTCCTTGGAAGTACGGCTACTGCTTAATGTTACCTCTGCCCAAGCCTCTCAAATATATGCACTCTGGCTTCCTGTCTTTGTCATAATTGATTACTTAAGTTTTGGTGTGTAATTGACTGCCTTAAGGCTTATTCATCAAGATATGCCACTGTGCTTCCTGTCTTTGTCATAGTTGATAATTTAATTTTTGGTGTATAATTGACTGCCCTTAAGGCTTATTGTGAAGAAATCCAAAATATACCCACATGTGGGGGTCCCACAAGACGAGGATAGAGTTTACCACTTTATAAGCTAAGGGGCTACTCCCTATTGCCAATTGGTTTTAGAGTGGGATCTCCTTGAACTTATGAATCGGACTCACCTGAACAAGTCTTGGGGAATTTTCAGACTATCTGAATGGACTTTATTAATTTGTAAAGAGTCTTATCAGTCACTATGCCGACTGGTCAAGATGAAATTGAATTGACAGCTTTTGCAAAAATAGACATTATTGAATAGAAATGTCGTCTCATCGATATGATTGACCAAGCACGTACACCTTTTTTGCTTCAGCCAAGATGATTTTGTACTTATAAGTGGACTCTGCGGTAACTTTTTAGGGAAATAGGCACCCTCTGGATGCAGTCAAGACTCCTAACACAGGGTGTATAGTTTATGTATCATGGAATTTTTTTTCCCCTGAGAAATTAAATTCAAGGATTGTGTCATTCTTAATCATATTAAATTTTGTCACAAACTTAGTGGTAATAAAACAAAAATTTCTCTTAAAAGGATCTTATATCACCCCCCC
>VHZZ01004655.1:47687-61115 GCA_009801015.1 Silene noctiflora | reverse complement strand
ACTTTCTCCATTCATTTTATTTCCATATGTTTGTTCAATATATATGAGGAGAATTCGAAACAAAATCTGTGAAATGGGGAGTATCATCTAATATGGCAAATTGACTTACTATGTGCGCTTCTTATAGTACGAGCTACGAATAAACACACCATTAATGCTTTAGAGACAATGGAGTGTCAATGAAATTTTCATTGGTCCATAGGGAAACAGCTGCTCTGTGTCTTAACACTTGGGCAAGGTTGTTTGCATTTGACCCCCTTTCCCATCATAGATGATATTCTTGAGGCACTCGGGTAATGTTGTATTCTTTATTATTTGCTTGAGTGTAGCTGAAATATTGGCTCTTGAAACCAATTTTTTGAGAATCATTGACATTTACTCCTGTTTATATTTTATGGATTAGTTCATGTTCATTTCTAATTTCTTCACTGTTGTGGGACATGCACAATTTACTTAATGCTTATGAGCCTTATAGAATTAACTATTTCGTTTCTGATATTTGCTTGAGAAGATGCCTACATACTCAACTTATCTTCCTTTCTGTTGAAATTCAGCTGTGCATTGCGTTTTGGCACTTCATTGACATAGGCACTGGCTGGATTGGTTTTAAAATATTGTTTCTTAGATATTTTGCTGTATTTGCATTTTGTACTTCGGTGGGACCGAGATGATCACCAAAACCAACTCTCCAGTGCCTTCTAACTGGCTGATTGATTGAAATAGCTAGTTCCTTTACTTTAAATGATTTCTTAGACAAAGAAAGTTGGCTGATTGATTGAAATAGCTGAAATACTGTATCATTTTTCTTCTATGGCTTTATGGCAATTTCATCACTCTTAGAAAACTGATAATTGCCTTAAACCCTTTGGTCTGATAGGAAAATTTGGAGGGAAAGGGAGGGAGACAATTTTCTTTAGTTGGTTGCAAAATAGAGGTGGTGGGATTTGGAAGGGAGGGAAAACGGGTCCCTCCATTTTTCTTCTACAAGGCATGTTATTTTTCTTCCAACAAAAGAAATCTTTGAAGGGAACCTTCCCTTTCCCCTCCCTTTCCCTTCATTTTTTGTATCCAAAGGTCTCATTCCCTTTCCAAATCTGTCACCACTTGCTTTTCAAAATACTTCTAAATAAAATGCAAAACAAATGATGCTTGCACTTAATCGACGGAGTATTTTTGAAGGTGCAGGGTAAGTTAACCTTAGTATTGAATTTGTGCTTTAAAAAGGCAGCTTGCTCTGTGGCTGTATAGGCTTCTTTTGTTGTTTAGTGCCTTAGTTTTTCCTTCCGTGTCATTTTTTTTTTCAGGAAAGGGATTTATAGCTAAGCAAATAGATGAACTATTCTGAACAATAATTCTGTTGGATTTTCGTTGCTCTTTATTTTCTGTAAATTTGTTTCTTTTGCCATCAAGTTCAACTAATTCCTTGCATCTTCTTTTGTTCAGTCTGCAATTATGCAAAAGGGAAATGGGTTGCAGATGATCACCGCCCTTTTTATTCCGGAGGTCGCTGCAGGCAATGGCTATCAGAGATGTGGGCATGTAGAGTAACAGATCGCACTGATTTTTCATTTGAAAAGTTTCGCTGGCAGCCAGATGATTGTGAAATGGATGAATTTAGTGGAATCAAATTCCTGAGAAGGTCCGTATCCTTCTATTGTGATTGGTTCATCTTTGTGTACTGTATTACGGAGTACTGTTCTGTGGAGTATTTGTTAGTGTCTTTTAGAGGAACCACTATACAAATTGCCGGTTTAAAGATTTCGGATGTTTTAGGTTTATGGTCCACTATGCTTATGGTAAGATTGTGGAAGACATGGACATTGTTGTAGGGCTTGGTTTTGTACTTCTAGTTTTGACGGACCTACTAGTTTCATTCGCCACCCCCACCCTCACCCCCACTGCCCAAAACGTAATACGAGTGAAAAGGAGACTTATCAACTAGTCCTTGGTTCTATGGGATGACAGTATCTTCATCATGTATGATTTGCTCGCTGATTCAGTTTTCACCTGAACTGTTGTTCAGTTTGGCTCTCATTCATATAAGTTTGTGTGAGACACTAATTATAACAGTGCCATTGCTGTCAGTTTATGAAGGTGTTTATGTTTATGATGTCTAGGTGAGTTGTGAGGGATTGCTTATTTTTCGCTCAGAATTTTTTTTAACATACGAGATACTTATGGTCAAGTAGCCTTCGTTAGCTTGTTACACGTGACATTTGATATTCTTTGTTACTCGGTCGGTTTAAATTTTGGGATACGGTTGCGTATCCAAGTGTCATATTGCACTGTTTTAGGAAATTCCATAATTTTGTCTTAAAATCAAGTGATAAAGTGTCATTCTCATGTACATGTGTTGACTCTCTAACAGAGGTACACAGAGTAATATAAAGGGTCGTAGACTTGTAACATAGGTGATATGGCGATATGTGATATATCTATGACTACAATGTTGTGTTTTATTCTGAAGCTATTGTCAATATGCATTCCAGGATGCGAAATAAAACCTTGGCTTTCATTGGGGATTCGCTTGGGAGGCAACAATTCCAGTCATTGATGTGCATGGTAAGTAGTGGTAAAGAAAGGCGCGACGTGATTGATGTGGGATGGGAATATGGTCTTGTGAAAGCCCGTGGTGCTTTACGCCCCGATGGTTGGGCCTATCGGTTCACCCGCACCAATGCAACCATCCTTTTTTACTGGTCTGCATGCCTTTGTGAGTTGCAGAAACTTAACCCATCTGACCCCAAGTCTGAAGTTGCTATGCATCTTGATCGTCCTCCAGCATTCCTTAGACAGTTCCTTGATAAATTTGATATTCTAGTTCTTAACACTGGTCACCATTGGAATCGTGGGAAACTCGATGCAAATCATTGGGCTATGCATGTGGGAGGAGTCCCTACTCCTGACAAGAACATGTTAGAAGCAAAGAATCTGGCAATCGCCAATGTTGTCAAATGGGTGGATTCTCAGCTTCCATATCATCCGAATTTGAAAGCCTTCTATCGTTCGATCTCACCACGTCATTTCTTTAATGGAGACTGGAATAGTGGTGGAACTTGTGACAATATGAATCCACTGTCAAAGGGGAAAGAGGTTTTAAAAGAGGAGAGTGGTGATCCAGCTGCGGCTAAGGCGGTCAAAGGTACAAATGTAACACTGTTGGACATAACGGCTCTTTCTGAGCTTAGAGACGAGGGTCATATTTCCAAGTATTCTATTAGACCATCGCCTGGAATGCAAGATTGCTTGCATTGGTGCTTGCCTGGGGTTCCTGATACTTGGAATGAAATTCTTTTTGCTCAGTTGCCAGCATCCAGAAAGAAACTCCAATTGTAATGGAGCTTAACGTTCAATGGTAAGTCTTGTATGAGGTGGTCACGGGTGAGGCTAACCCATATCCTTATGTGTACGTAGCTAATTATTATAAAGATAATAGGCCGGACGCAGAAAGACCATCTCATATAAGTTTTTGCGGACATCGGAACTAAAAAGGCCATCATGTGGAAGCTAAGCTCTAACTTTTAAACAAGTCATGTTTCGGGTTTATGACCCGGCCTTGGCGACTCAATAAGAAGCACACATGCACAATTTCACTTCTGGGGCCTGATTGTAAGTTGTCCTCGATTATGTCTGGCTAGTATGGGTCCATGGCGTTGTTCTTGGTATGCTTGCACTTTCTTAGCCGAGTTAAGCTCCATTTTTCTTGTCAAATTATTAATTCTGTACCTTAAGGTAGTGAAGCGTTCCACAATAGAAACTACTGCGGCTGGGGATGTACGAAGTACGATTGTAAAGAGCTCTTACAACGAGATCTGCTTTTCTTGTAGGAATATAGAAGGTCGATTGTTAAGAATAGCGCAGTTTACACTATCATTGGTGTTTTGTAAACTTGTATACATTGTTATCAAATGTATGTTTGTACTCTTGATCTTGTCAGAATAATAATAGTAGCACATACATCTTTTGTTCATTCTCCCTCATGTTGGCAAAAGTTAATAAGTGAAATTTAGATGTAAAATTGAAGAAATAAGAGTACAATTATATAGTTGGTAAACCCTCTTGTATCTTCATATCACACACCATCATCCATTGATTCTGATTAATTTAGATTTCAATTCACATAATTTTTTAATAAAACAGAGACCATACAGATAAAATTAATTTAAATCCAATTCTCGAGACATTTCGAAAAACATCCCTAAAAAAACTAAGGGAGATGGGTTAGTAGTTATAATTTGTAGAGCATATCAAGGTCCAAGAAAGTATGTTAATAAAAAACTGTAAAAGAGACAACATTTGATTGTTTCTATTTTTAGGAACTTCTATCCTTAGTAAGTTACCAAATGCAGCATGTTTTTACAGCCAATACTCATCAAATATCAAAACATTGGCTTGCATCTCGAGAAGGGGCGGCTTTCTGACTCCTATGCGCACATAGTTACATACTTTACTGCTAAATTTGATCAAATCAAGTACTCATACTTAGTATTTTTTGTTGCTACCAATATACAATTCATCAACTTCATGCTAAAATTTACTAATCTCTAGAAGTTTTAACTTACATGACCATTCATGTTATCATAGTATTTGGGGTGCAGTAGTCTCTCACAACTCATAACAGTATGTAGGATCACTAGGATGGTAAAACTCTCCCTCATGAGTTTCAACACTGTTGCGTTCTCAGGGCTCGAACACGAAACCTCTGGTTAAGCTAGAACAAGCCCTAGCCAGTTGATCTAAGTGCTCATGGGTAACAGTATGAGTTATTAGTTTTGGGTAAGACGGTTTTACATTGATATAATTACGTTGTAAAACCGATTCAAACATAATCCTACTAATGATTAAAACTTAAAAGTGGTGGTTATTTAATAAAAGATCCCGTTTTAAAATAAATTTGTATATAACGGCCTTATGCAAGCACTTGTGTAACTAAAATTTGTACAACACTTGATTGTGAGAGTGTTCGGTAATGAAAAGACGGTGAATGGAGTTATATCCATAGTAAAAGATAGAAGACGAAGATGGTAGATTGTGTCTTTGAAAGATAGATAGGACTTAATAGTAGAATGTATCGAACAAAATAATTTGAGATGATCGAATAGTTCCTTATTTAGTTGTCTTTGGACCACAACGCTAAACAAGCAAGCACTTAGGAGAATACTACTCCGTATCAGTTATTAATTCTTAGCTAATGTAATCCCATTTTTAAGCAAATGTCATGTGTCAGTTAGCTTAGCGAGTTAGCAGGTAAAGTTATAAGGGGTGATACTATGATCAGTGTTTGAATATCGTCAACAATATATTATCCTTATGACTCTCTTTAAGAAAAGCTAATCTAATCTTTTTTATAAGAGTTTTTGTATCAAGTTTATTTTTTTTTAAAATAAAAATAAAAATATGACAGTTATATTGTTACGATTATGTGAGCGGAAGAAGTGATAACTTTCTCATTAAACGGAATTGGTTAATATAGTACAAGAAGTTCCTTAGAATAAGGGAACCGAATATATTCTATAACAACACAAGGCATATTCCGAAAGCATATTACGATATTATTCTATGATATTATTCGGGCCTAATATCCCCTCTCAAGTTGGAGCATGGAGATCAAGAATGCCCAACTTGCTGAGGAGATACGTAAACTGACGAACAACTAAAGCCTTAGTGAAAATGTCAGCGAGCTGTTCGCTCATGCATAGAAACATGAGAGGTTGCAATCAATCCAGCTGTAATAGCATCACGAACAAAGTGACAGTCAATCTCAATGTGTTTAGTATGTTCATGAAAAACTGGATTCTGAGCAAGGTGAAGAGCCGACTGACTGTCGCAAAATAAGCGCATAAGAGTGGAAAACGAAACATCCAAACTCATAAGAAGGCCTTTGGGTCATTTTAACTCACAGACAACAACAACCATGGAACGGTATTCAGCTTCAGTTGAAGAAAGGGAAACCGTATGTTGTTTCTTGGTCTTCCACGAGATAGGGGAAAAGCCAAGAAAAACGAACCACTCTGTGACCGAGCGACGGGTAAGAGGACACCTAGCCCAATCAGAATCACACCTTCTAGACACAGTGAAATCACTATCAGAACGAAATAAAATACCTTGACCCGGACTACCTTTAAGATAGCGAACCACTCGCAAAGCAGCCTCCATATGAGCTTGGCGAGGGTGCTGCAAAAATTGAAAAAGGGTATGAACAACAAAAGAGAGATCGGGGCGAGTCACGGCTAGATAAACCAAACAGCCAACCAACCGTCAATAACGTTCAACGTCGCCAAGAGAAGGACTATCATCAGGCCGAAGTTGGTGATGTTGTTCAAGTGGTGTGCTAGCTGCCTTGGCCCCAACAAGCCGGTTTCAGACACAATATCGAGAGCGTATTTTCCCTGGTTAAGGACAATACCTTCAGTGCTTCGGGCCACCTTGAGACCAAGAAAATATTTTAAAGGACCTAAGTCCTTCATATCAAAGCAAATACTCAAATAGGACTTAAATGTAGCAACCGTAGTGGAATCATTACCCGCGATAACAAGATCGCCAACATATACAAGAACATGTAAACGGACCTCGTCGCTAGAGTAAGAGAAAAGAGAATAATCGGAGTAAGATTGTTGAAACCCATAACTACGTAAGGCACCAGCAAGTTTGGCGAACCAGCAATGGGGAGCCTGTCGTAAACCATATAAATACTTTTTAAAACGGCATACCTTCCCTCCGTGACCACTATGAAACCCAAGAGGAAGTTTCATATAGAGTTCTTCAGCTAAGTCGCCGTGGAAAAAAGCATTATGTACATCCATTTGATGAAGCTCCCATTTTTTGACAGAGGCAACATCAAGAAAGGTGCGTATGGTTACCATTTTGACAGCGAGAGAAAAGGTTTCTCCATACTCTAGACCTTCTACTTGATGATTGCCAAAAACAACAAGACGAGCTTTGAATCGTTCAACAAAACCATCAGACTTGTATTTGATCTTATAAACCCAGCGACATCCAAGCGCCTTTTTGTCAGAAGGAAGATCAGTCAATTCCCAGGTGCCATTATTGTCGAGTGCACTAATCTCTTCTTACATAGCACGACACCAATTGTCATCATGAACAACAACTTTAAATGAAGAAGGTTCGACACCTGTAGTAATAGCTGGAAAAAAAATTCGTGTCGACTTGAAAATTTATCACAATTGACATAGTTTGGTAAAGTGTAAGGAGTACCTGAGGGTGATGAAGGCGGACTTGGTGAGCTAGAGGAAGATGGACTATTAGTAGTGTCAAAAACATACCCATTCAAGCGAGAATTGGGGAACTTAAGGCTCTGTCCACGACCGAGCTCAGGGGCCGCATGATCAGCATTCAAAGACGAAATTGTCTGATCAGTAGTCGAAGAATCAGTGGGGCTATGCACGGTGGGGCTGTTTACAGGGCTGTTGGATACGAGTTCTTCAGTGGTGAGCACGGATTTGGTGGTGGAGGTAACATCGAGAGAAGACAACCCCCCATTATCATTAGAAGTAGAAATATCATCATCAAAAGGTGTGGCAGTAGAGATAAGAGTACCAACCGAACCATCCAAAGTAGCAAACGGAAATGAATCTTCGTAAAAAACATCACAAGAAACAATAAATTGTTTCGTATCAAGGTCATAAACCTTCCATCCTTTTTTATTATGTGGGTAACCCATAAATATGCATTTACTACTGCGATGCTCAAACTTGTCACCCCGTGTTTTTTTATTGTAAACGAAACAAAGACAACCAAATACACGCAAATTGCTATAAGACGGTAAGACACCCAACAACACCTCGTATGGAGTCTTGTAAGCAAGTAAAGCAGGCGGTGTACGGTTAATTAAATAGGCAGAGGTAAGTACACACTCACCCCAAAATTTCCTGGGAAGATGCTCTTGAAAAAGTAGAGCCCGAGCAACATTTAGTATATGACGATGCTTACGCTCGACATGCCCATTTTGTTGTGGCGTACCGACGCAAGATGTCTGAAAATGAATCCCTTGGCGGAAGAATAACCTGCCATACAATTAAATTCATTACCATTATCACTCCGTACTGTCTTAACCTGCTTTGAAAACTGAGTGTGCACCATAGACAAGAAATGCATAAACATGTCGGAAACTTCAGCCTTATCCATCAACAAATAAACCCATACTGACCGAGAACGGTCATCAACAATAGTTAAAAAATAATTTGCACCACAAGATGAAGAAACATGATATGGACCCTATAAATCACAATGTACTAATTGAAAAATGTCTGAAGCAGTATTATCGCTTAAATGAGAACTATGACGACGTTGTTTGGCTAGATGACACACATCGCACACCAAGCTTTTATTCAAACTAATATTACGAGCGGAAGGGATCGATTTAACCACTTTAGCAGCCGGATGTCCAAGCCTGCGGTGCCACATGTCGAACATTCCCACCGTGCCCATTTGATTAACTGCCGAAAGCTTGTTGTCCGAGCGAAGAAAGTATAGTCCATCTCATAGCTCACCTACTCCAATCATCGTCCTCGAGGAATGATCCTCTATAGAGCAAGAATCTTTAGCAAATTGTAGGATATAACCATTATCAGAGGTCAGTTGTGACATAGAAATTAGACTACAAGTCAAGCTAGGAACAAATAAAACGCGACGGAGCACGATAGTATTATCAATATGCATTGTTCCCATGATAGATGCCATAACTTGCTGACCATTAGGTAGACCAATAGGACGTGGTGGAATCGTAATTTGTTCCGTACAAAATGTTAAGTCACCAGTGACATGATTAAAAACACCAGTATCAATAATCCAAGTATGAGACATACCAGATAACCAATCAGAAGACGAAATAGAGTGAGTAGAAGAGGACGGTTCAGTACCTGTAATCATCATATTGGCACGAGTAGCACCCGAGGACACACCACCACGAGAGCAAGACCCGTTATCCCTCTGCCCCATCCCTTTACCACGGTGGAGTTTAGCAAGAGTACGAGGCCGCGAGCCCCACCAGTCCTGAAATTTGTTTTGTTTAATAAAACACGATTGAATATCATGTCCATTCACATTATAATAAGAGCAAAATAACTTGCGTCGTTCAACCTTTTCTTTTTCACGGAGAGCCTTCAAATCAGTGGGTGTACGGGACGCACCTAGTACAACAAAGGCGACAATGTCCGGAGTATCAGACGACACAGAGGCAAGCACGAGAAGGCTTTCGACCTGATCTGCAGCATGATACCCACAATTAAGGGTGGGCAGAGGGTTGACAGGCTAATCACGCACCTAATAAAAAATAAATCAATTGGCCTAAACTAATGCAACAAAAGAAGTCGGGATCGGATCCACAGAGAGACAATTGTGTTCTATTTGCTAATCTAAGTCCGTCTAAGTAACAAAATTGGGGGGTTTGTTTTGTTGTTTTGACTGATCTAAAAACAGTGAAATAAAATCAAGCAATTAAGAAACGAGTTTAAAAGCAATATAAGAGAAATAGCTAGGATTATCGGTTCACCACGGTCAACAACATTCAAAAGCAAAGGTCAAATATCAGTATAAAATACAGTCAGAAGGGTATTGAACAAATCCTTTCGGGCTCCTATTCCCCTAGAAATATATATAGCTTCCGTCTTAATTAGGTATTTCTGTTGTTCGCAACTAGTTCTAACCCAATACCAATCTTTCGATCTAGGTCAAGGCTTAACAAAACAATCAACTAATCACATGCATTTAATCAATTAATTATGGTAAAAGATGCGATTAACAATTCTAACACGATAAATATTCCAGATCTAAAAACCAAGCAACATTCTATTACAAAACCGTGCCTCCCCTAACCCTAGCATTGAGGAAATTAGCTACGCATATTGGAATTAACTAAATAAATAACGAATATGACGATTGAATTAAACATGATTAAAATGGTGAAAAGAATAGGTATTCGAACGCAACAAAGAATTAAATAGAGCGGAACAATGACGAAAACAAAAGAGAGAAAATAAAAAGAGAAATAAGATTAATTGATTACCGAACGGAAGTGGAATGATTACAAATTCTAAATCCAGAAAAAATGAGCACCAAGTAACGTAAAGTGTTTTTTTTTGTAAATTCAAGATCGATTATCACTGTTTCTGACCCTCTCTTAAGTAGTAAGAGGCGTCTTAACCTAAACACTCATTAATTGACCGAGTTAAACAAGTTTAGAACTCGCCTAAATACAGAAACAGTCGATCGACTAAAGCAGGCAGTTGATCGACTAAAACGGAAGTCAAAATAGTCGATCGACTAAAACATCCTGTTGATCGACTAAAACTCCAGCACAACAGCTCCACTCGTGTCTACACTTATCCATACGCATCCCAAGGTGACGGATCCAAAGCTTGACTCTACTAACTTACGAAATGCAGCTCTGGGGATAGGTTTAGGCTCGATTATATGCATTTGGGTCCGTTCCTGCATTAAATACAAAATAACCCAAAGTAGTCTATTCGAAGGGAAATAGTAGCTTATCGCTATTGAATATGCATAGAAATGCGTGCCAAAAGAGCATAAAAAATATATGTAAAATGCACGCATCAAAGGTCGAGTTAAAATTGTTGATTACAAAGAGTACCATACAAAGTGCTATAGAGACCCATGAAAAATTGATGGAGACGTTCATTGTCAAGTCGTTGAATCGCTTGGGGGGCAATTTTACAAATACACCTTCATTCCGCACTTGCACGGGAAATGGGGTTCGTGAACGGCAAGAGCATCCCACAAACTCTTAAGTTTACCATAGTAAGTAGTAACAGACATACCTTTGGTTTGTTTATAATTACCAAGGTCAGTTTTGAGCGAATGGATTGACGTACCATCAACCACAGCAAATCGTTCCTGCAAATCGGACCATAACAAAGAGGTAACTTCGACATAGGGAACGCTTTTAAGTATAGTAGTGTCAATTGTATTTCGAAGCCATTGAACAATGGTGCAATTGACAACCTCCCACTGTTCAAGCATCAATTTGTCAGTCAGTTTCTTAATGGAACCGTCACAGAAACCAAATTTTCGACGAGATTTAAGAGATGCGGATGGAGCGACTCCAATCTTCGTAGTTATCGCTTCGAAGTTTTACTTGGAAAATAACAATACCGGGTATGTCATGAGACCCGAGAAAGTAAGGAGAAAGAGGGTCGATTTTTTCAGGTGGCGGTGTTAAGTTAGCCGTTGTGGCGACCACCGTTGTGGTGGCACCGTCGCTGGCCATTGAAAAGGATAACGGCAGAAAAAAAAAATTTAGGGTTTAGGTTTTAGTGTGTGGCTCGATACCATGTTACGATTATGTGAGCGAAAGAAGTGATAACTTTCTCATTAAACGGAATTGGTTAATATAGTACAAGAGGTTCCTTAGAATAAGGAAACCAAATATATTCTATAACAATACATGGCATATTCCGAAAGCATATTACAATATTATTCTATGATATTATTAGGGCCTAATATATATACTTTCATTTTAGGATATGTTTCAATGGCACGCAAATATATGTATAAGGATGATACCACACAAGATAATTAGTGTTAAGGTTCCATTGAAGTTATTATTACACTGATCTTAAGAAGCTAACATGGATTGGGGTAGAAATGGAGTAACTCATACAATATAAGTTTATTAGTACCCTTTGATAACAACCGAGTCAATTTTCCTCTTTTGTTTGGTACGATACTATAAGCTCGTAGTCTATTTTGGAGAAATACTTCGTAACAAATTTTGAGAGATCGAGATAGTGTAAGAAATAAACTTAACCTAAAAACTATATATTCAAAGTTAATTAATTCAAGTAAAATGATAAGTTTTATTCTTGTAAATAAAATAAACCGTGAATTTTTGTATTTTTAAAACCATTTATATATGACTATAATATACTCCGTTGTAGATACTAATATAACTATTATTCGTATAATTAGGTAGTCAATCTCATTACAAAATTTACGCAGAATGAGATAATTTATTTAGTGTAAAGGATGTAACATGAAAAGAATAGATGCATTAGTTGAATTTGGACAGCAATCGTGGAGTTGGAAAGTGCAAAAACTTGACTATTGAGCATGGACACATGCACAATATTACAAGTTCAACCATTGGTCATGAGCTGTATTATTATGTCTCTTTTCACGTACCCCATACCACGCTCGTGGACTCGTTTCCTATCCTAAAATAGTATTTCCTCGATCTTAATTATTTGTTTATCTTTAATTTTAACACAAAGAGTAAAAAAAAAAAATTGACAAAAATAACAAAGAGTAAGAAAAGAGAAGGACAATTAATTAGATGTTAAGTAAATCAAATTAAGGGTGAATCAAATTATCCATTAAAAAAGTTCATAAAATGAAAAGATAAATAATTGGCTAAAACACCCAAAAAGAAGGGGGCTAATTAATTAGATAAGTGGACCAAAATGTGTGTGGAAGATGAAACTGTCCATTAAAGACATTCCTAAAATCGAAAGTTAAAAAATTGATTAAAACACCTTAAAATAAAATAGGTAAACAAATAATTGGGACGGAGGAAATACTCCGTATTATTAAAATGCCACACGTACAAAATTACTACATGCTAACTTACAAATATTTACAACCTTTTTCTTTGTCTTTTAACGTCCATCATTTTGCATGTCAAAAATTAGATTGCATGTTCTAAGCAAAGAACAATGGCCCATCTTGAAATTAGAATAGAGGTAATTATTATCAATGTATGGACCCTAGATACCCAATTTAAATGTAATTAGTCATGTGCCATGTTTATTTAGTTTGGTCCTAGAATGAGTCATATATGAAGTGATCGACATACTCAAAGAATTTATGTTCGACTATATTCAACAAAACTCGAATCAAATTTCCCATATTGTCAAATCATGCTTCATTCTTGTATTCGTTAACTTGCTTTCGAATACTTTTCAAGTTATAACATCATATCAATCAATCAATCGTATCTATCTGTATATATCTATCTATCTCTGTATATAGATGAAGCTTTTCTCGAGCGATTATAGAGAGTCCAGCTTTTTAAAAATACTTTCGAATCATATTAATTACAGACTCCAACTTTTTTACAAACAACCCCATAATAAGATAAAGAAGATAACATAATTAGTTTGACTATAAGAATCCCACAATGACAACTATACCAAACTGAGATTTTTTACATAACGCTTGTCTTCTATAATTCTATTCACTTGATATATTAAACAATGAGCACTAATAGATCGTAATTCGTAAATATACAAGACTAATCAAATTCTAAATACAATCATATTTGACTTATTATTTATTTTATCAGTTTTAAAACGAATTTCAGAATACCATGTAACAATGTATATTATAACTTTTATTTTAGATTATTAAGTTTGTTAATCCATATAACTTATGGGTTTTCAACCTAGTACATTA
>VHZZ01004654.1:8240-18968 GCA_009801015.1 Silene noctiflora | reverse complement strand
GGGAGCAGATTGACTGACAGGTATTTGAGTTAGCTGACTTGGGAGCTCATGGGGATGCGTGAGGATTTTGGTCAGTCTACCTAGAAGTCTAGATCACATAGTACCAGACAGTTGTTGTTTTAGTATTCAGTTTATTTGTTTCCGCTGCAAGTTGTAATTACTTAGTATTTCAGTTGAATCAGTTTGGTTATTTTGTAACAAACCTTTATTCGTTAAATTTTATATAAAGTACTTTGGTTTGTTTTACTTTGTTCTTCACTACCTCGGAAACTCCGAGATGGTAACAACTCTATTTATTTAAGAATGTCTTGCTAAATAGTAAGACGTAGGAGATTTCCCCAACTATAGAATGTCTTGCTAAAGGCTCTTAAATAAATTGGGGTGTTACAACTCTGATACCACTTGTTAGATTAATCTGAATAGAAAGCCATAAACTTCATACTAAATTATTCGGTAAATATTAGATGCGGAAGCGTGCCTGATTATATGACGAAAGGATGAACCGCTTGAAGGGACGGTCTTCGGGATTAGGTCTTCTAGTAGACACACATACCGACATGATCTCTCTACTGATGGGAGGCGAGGAGATTAGGTTATTGTGTGCTACTATGGACCATAACCCAGGTGACTAATATATAGTCTCCTTAATCTAATGCGTCTATCATGCATTAGAAACCTAATGGGTATCTACATAATTAAGATATCCGGCTCATACTTTATAAGACGTAATTAATTATGCCCGTGTTATATTATCCAGATGGATCACTATATTGGGCTAAACTTAAACGATAGCAAACAAATACAACCGGTATAATATTGTGTCCACATAAATAGTATTGCACCCAATATATTCTTACAAATCTCGGTAACGCAAGACTTGCAAACACAGAAATCGTCCAAGCACTTTCTAATCCTCGCTGGTTTCAGACTTTTCGCATCTATTGTGCTCATCAAGTGTCAGATATCAAGTTTACAGTCACAGATGAAAATTTTGTGACTTCTATGCTGATTGGAATTAGCTTTAATGTCGGTTGATTTACTTATGTCCGGCCGCAGAGTTAAAAGATGGCTCCCAATGATGAATGAAAAGTATAAGCCTGTAGGTTCACAAATCCATGTCACTCTTCAGTTTTTTCACATCACTCGAGATCCACATTGGTCTAAGGGCATCAAAGCTCCAGAATTTAAAGGAGTCTCTGGCATATACTTGAAGCAGAAATTTGGTAACAAAGTCTCCCTGTATCAAGACACACATGTCACAGATGATACCACACCTGAATTTAATCTGTCCCAAGGCATGATTTATAAGCCGGGACGATGCTGAGAGGACATATTTGATACTGTTATCAATGCAAAACACTTGATTTACATTGCCGGGTGGTCAGTAAACCCTAACATTACCCTGATAAGGGTTCCAAGAAGGTCCGAAATGCATGGGGACTTGGCAGGCATTACACTAGGACAGCTGCTTAAGAGAAAAGCGTTAGAGAAGGGTATGAGAGTTCTTGTACTTTTATGGGAAGATACAACTTCAAAACTATGGTTCTATCAAAGATTCAATCCAATTCCTAGGATAAAGGGAACCCATGATGTTGACACAGTAGCTTACTTCAGGAATTCGAAAGTGCGGTGTTTCTGGTGTCACCGAACACCTGACAGAGGAAAAGGCCTAATCGAGGGGGTTCACCGGTTCAGAGTAGTGTTGTGTCCAAACATAATCAGAGGACAATAGTGGTTGATTGCGGCAAAACGAGGAAGCTTGTATGCTTTCTGGGAGGCATAGATCTTTGTCAAGGGCGATATGATACCCAAGATCATTCTCTTTTTAGGACCCTCGACACTGCCCACCTCACGCATTTTCACTAGCCAAACTTCAAGGGGTCTTCCATTAAGAAAGGCAGTCCAAGAGAGCCGTGGCATGATATTCATTGTCGGATAGAAGGGAATGCGGCATGGGATGTATTGTTTAACTTTGAACAAAGGTGGAAGAAGGAAGTGGGACGGGGATTCTTACATACAGTATCTGAACTTTCTGAAAGACTAATTCCACCAACACGGGAGAAAACAATATTCAAACCAGAAAAGGAGGTTTCGACAGAGGACAATGAAAACTGGAGTGTTCAGATATTCCGATCTATTGATGCTGGTGCGCTTGAAGGCTTTTCTTCAGATCTTATCGATTCACAAGGTGACCTTGTTAGTAATAAGGGGAGCATTATCGATCGGAGCATTCTATGACGGGTATGTGAATGCATTTAGAAGAGCAAATAAGTTTATCTACATAGAAAACCAGTATTTCATTGGAAGTTCTTATGGGTGGAAACCTAAGCAAGATTCTGCTGCCCTGCATGTAATCCCGAAAGAGTTGTCCCTGAAGATAGGTTTTCAGTTTACATTGTAATCCCAATGTGGCCGGAAGGAGTACGTGGGAGCGGGCCTGTGCAGGACATACTGTATCATCAGAGGAAGACTATGGAGATGATGTATTCTGATATTGCAGCTGCTATTGAACGTAAACAATTAAATGAACATCCAACAGACTACTTGTCTTTCTTCTGTCTTGATAATCGGGAGGTCTTGACTGGTAATGAGTATTCACCTCTGGAAAAACCAGATGCTGGCTCCAACTATTTCTGAGCTCAGCTCAGTCGACTCTATATGATTTATGTTCATTCAAAGATGATGATGGGTATGGTCTATCCAACAGCTTTTTGGTAGTCTATATATTTTTTTCTGCTCTCCTCTTTCTTGGGTAACTACCTTGGTCATATTGTGCTTCGGTGCTTCCTGGTTGTTCCCATGTGTACTGCGGCCACGTTAATGTTCCTGTATTTTTTTCAGTCGACGATGAGTACATCTTAATTGGATCTGCCAATATAAACCAGAGATCAATGGATGGAGGAATTAACACGGAGATAGCAATGGGAGCCTTCCAACCCGATCATTTGACAGGTAAACAGCCTGCAAGAGGCCATATATACGGGTTCAGAATGTCGCTTTGGTACGAGCATATTCGCCAACTCCACCAATCCTTTTTGCATCCTGAGACAATAGAATGCATGAGAGAAATTCGCAGGATTTCCGAGGACAATTGGAAAATGTATTCGAACGAAACCTTTGACCAAGACTTGCCAGGTCACCTTCTTTGCTATCCTCTGGAAGTCGCTAGTGATGGCAACATATGCGTAATTCCTGGCGTCGAATGTTTCCGACACAAAAGCTAGTGTCCTCGGTTCCAAGTCATCTAACCACTATATGTTTAATGTTCGCTAATGTATTGGTGGTAACTTGGTCGTACCGACGGGGGATTTATTTCTAGACCTTTTGGTTAATTAATGCAGTCTTGGCGTCGCAATACACAAAATACTCCCTAATTTAGGCCAAAATTTCAGAATACATATATTGCTAATGTAGCCTTTTGAATATTTCTCTTTTATACAGTGAACTGGGATTCATCATCAACCCAAATTTCCAAATCCCAACCATATACAATGAGCAGCACCACGAACACAAATCTAATCCCTGAAGAGACAATAACCTGTGGTAGTATAACAATCTCGTCAAATAAATCAAACTATATATGAGTTCAGCCTATTTCATCTACCGGGATTGACTATCCCCATCTTCAGAAATGTCAAACAAGAACTTCGGAAGTGAAGCGATCCGGGGAAGTTGCAGCAGCAAATCCCCGTAGGAATCAATCCTTGGCATGCTTGGGACCTGCTTCAAACCAGGCGCATCTCTATTATCATCTTCAAGGGTACTGGTGGAATTTTTTTCCTCTTCAAGTACTTCAAAGCTCGGATCTTTTTGAATGAGAGAACACAGAGAGTTGACCCGCGACATGAGAGACTTCTCATCAGAACACGGTGTGGACTGGAAGTCACCCAGCAGGTGCTGGGCGATATCCTCTAGAACCTTGAAAGATTCAGAATCTTCAGCTGCGAATGACGGATTCTCGAAGTCCGTCTGTCCTGAAATGCAGTTTCCAATGTGGTTCACGAGGTCTGTCATCGACATGGACGGGCGAATGCCTTGCAAGATTAGCTGCTCGAAGCTTTTTGAATTTTTCAGTTTTGTTGACTTGCTGCTCGCACTTGCTTCAATGGCCCGCATGTCCATCACTGAAATGAATTAGTTGCCAATTCAGTGAGAAAATCAAAGAGTCAACGAAAATGTGAGAAAAATCCAGAATGGAAATGCGGAAATAGGATGACAAAAGAAATCCTCTGTGAATATATCAAAAACCATTTATGGAGTTGTTAATGTGTCATACAGGCTAACTGGGACAATAGAACAATACCTGAGCTAGGAGAATGAGCATCACGAGAGAGTATCTCGGTTGATCCGTGAAGAGTATCCTCCTGTTTGATTGATGCAGAAGATGACTGGGACACTGAAGGTGTACCAATATCTTCAAAGATAGAGATGCTAGCTTCTCTTTGACCTAAACAATGGCTTTTAGATTTATGTGGGTCGTCAAATAAAGTTGGCTCGGACTCGAAATAGGGAGAGTCAAGAGTTATTTCTGGTTGCCGACTCAAAAAATTAAGGCGCATATCACACTGAATTAATTTCTCAAAATGCTTGTTTAACAGTCCATGTGGAATCTCAAGGAAATGCTTCCTGCATTATCATAGAAGTAAATATTTCAGATAAGATATAGTGAATTAAAAAACCGTCGTCATAAAATTAAGATTGCGTGAGTAACATTAACCACAGATGATAAATGTTTCTTCATGCTGTGTCTATATTTTTGTAATTTTAACAAAAGGGTAAGGAACTCATCTAATATACTCTTCAAATTAATAAGAAATGCAGTACAAAATAACTAACTAAAGTCAAAATTATGTTTCAAAAACATGTAGAGGGCATGGTGACTGATGAGTTTGAACTCTCAACATTTTTGTTAAAGCATAAACAGCAAAACAGGACAACATTTCATGTCATTTTTATATGTAGAAATTCTGCATCAACTTCTTTAACCTTCCATTTTCCACCTGTTCAACTTCTCAATCCACAGACCTTTGTATGTGTATTACTAAATATATGGAGTATTAAATAGCCAACCTATTCCAGTAAAGGCAGTCAGTGGCATTGTGGCAAAGTACTTTTTATCTCTGCATTTACGACTACCTTAAA
Source organism: Silene noctiflora (assembly GCA_009801015.1). NCBI lineage: Eukaryota > Viridiplantae > Streptophyta > Magnoliopsida > Caryophyllales > Caryophyllaceae > Silene > Silene noctiflora. The sequence continues at coordinate 13,826 of VHZZ01004654.1, read as the reverse complement.
TTAAGCGGGCAAAAAATCAGACAAGTCAAAGAGAATCTACGACATGGTATGAGAAAATAAATATGATTCACACAGTAACTTGCCTATGTCAAAGAGAACTTAATAGTAAGACGAAATAAATGACTCACACAGTCTTACCTATGTAAGCTAGCTTGACCATCAGTAAAATCTGTAGTAGCCTGCCACAAGGTATGTTTTCTTGGCTGGGGATTCGTCTCCCTAAAGAACAGGGGTTGGCGCGCCAGCTGTTTAAAAACAATGTTAAAATGTCGGCAAAAGGCAAGTCTCGTGAACAGCAGGTGCTCAACTTGTGAGCATATATAAGCATGAACTATCAAAAGGTGGAAAACAAGAAACAAAACAACAGACCACTACTATCAAGGTTGCAGATGCATCATCTGGCAAGTCTGCTTTCAACCCCATAATATCAGACCATTGTATTTCGATCTTGCTTTTGAGACCTCCATCAAGAATTTCCCAGACCAGTTTATGCTTAGCAAAGTAACACTTAGCCACCAAATCTCCTTCATATCGAGAAGAATACTGCCAGAAAGCAAGAAACAAAAAAATGAGTAATCAATTATATGAAAGTCATTATTATCAAGAGTCGGTTCTCTGAAACATACACAATGATTCAAAGAAAAACATATTTCATATACCTCCCAAGAGCCTATCCGTAGTAAAGAGGCTGAAAAATTTGAAGCTTTGAGCTTGTCTGTAGCAGCAGCAGCGGCGGCAGCAGTAGCAGCAGCACTGTTTTTTGTAATACCTTTATCTCGATTGTTAAAACCATCACTAGAAGCAGACCCAATGGTAGACGAATTTCCTTCGGAGAGCCTCATTTGGATCAGTTCAAGAAGTGACGGGCTTTTTCTTAACCGCAATCCCAATGGGCTAGGCTCATCAAGTGGATTGTATTGGGAAGGTTGAGCAGGAAACAAATTATTCCCAGCAGTGAACTGCATATGATCAATGCAACAGTAACTACGGATTAAAACCAAAATGCAAGTTACGGAGTAGTTTGTAAAAGAGTGTGGCGTTTTGCGCCTTCCGAAACAAAGGTCAAACTCAACAAAAAGTGAAATGATCACAAGATTACTCTTCCTTCAATCAACCAAGGATCAACCAAAGTTCCATCACAATATCGAAACACAGACAGCGAAATAAACCCCGGAAAATCCGGTTATCGGAGCAATGCAATGAAAGGTAACTAGTCTTATCAGATTAAATTACCCCAAACGTCAATCCACCAACCATCACAATTCCCATTACCACATCAAACCCCCCCTAAACCCTTATTAATCTGGGTACAATTTAACAACCCTCCCTAATTACACAAATATACAACCTAATTACTACTAAAATTGAACTAATCAACACCTACATGATTACATTACATTTCATCACAATGAACACAGATAAATTTGCAATTTTATGAATTCTAACATATACCCACTTCATCACATCAAACGATACGAACCCAATGAATTATACGATCAATTCAACAAAAACTAACAAATGAATAACCAAATGAAAAAGTCAAAACTAACCTGATCACGAATTTGAAATTGTTTTTGCTTTTTCGTAAATGGACTATGTTCATCATCTAGTGAATCCTCAAATTCCAATTTCACCGACGGTAATTTATCACCTCCGACCACCGTCGTCGCAGGTTGTCGATCCTCAGAACTCGCGATATGAAACATTTTGCAAAAAAAAAATCCTCGGAATAATCCGACAACAATTGATGAATCGAAAATCAGGGTTTTGAAATTCGATGATTATTAGGCGGGTTTCGATAATCAAGTGAGGGAAAATTGATTGAAATTGGAGAGGATATAAAAAATTATTTCAAAACCCTGGGAATTTGATTTATATAATTTGGGTATTTGTTGGTTTCTTGGAAACTCAGGTAGATACGGAGTGGGGTAATTTCGGAAACTTAAATATGGAGTCCATATTTCAATAAATCTCACTTTCGGATGTCCGTAGTAAGATTGAAACGGGTCAAATACACCCTCTACTTGTATAAATATGATAAGTTTTTTTTTAATATCGAGACATTTTGTTTTTGTCTTATCTATATACTCCCTCAATAGCACCAAAGGAGAAAAGTGGTTTCATGTTACCTTTAGCGTGATATGAAGGGAGCATATAAATGGTAACTATTTGATCCGTCTTAAATGAGAATTTGAGTTCTTATTTAGTGTGGAAGTATTCGTTTCAAAATTAAAATGGAAATATAATAGTCGGAACAAAAATAGAATGTTAGTTTCTATTTTCTCACATAAATTAATCAGTTAATAAACTATAAAATCAGTTGTGGTATAACTGACGGTGTAGAATCTGACATTTATAATACTCCATTCGTCTCAATAGATTCTCTAGACTTTCATTCATTTGTGAGGAGTATTTTAATAAAACATAAAGAATCCGTTGAAAAGGAATTAGGAAGTTTTTGAGTTTTGATTTAAAGAATCTGAGGTATACCATAAAGTTTATAGACTCACCCACTTAAACATAAAAAAAAAAAAAGATAAAGTTTAAGAAAGTTTAGAAAAATTACATATAAACTCAATTAGATATAGTTTGATTGTAGGATGTTATTATAACATTTAAGGTATAGTGTTATTTGTGCAGATAAATTTCATATGTTTGAATTTTGATACTCTTTATTCAATTCAATTTTTAATGTGGAGATAGATAAAAAAACTTAAGTCGAAAATTCAGGTGGTTGCATGAATAACATGATGGTATTTGACCATTTGCTCATGTAAAAGTGAGTTGGCATTTGGTGTTTTGGGAAAAGGACGAAAATGTTGTAGTGGGTAAGGCTATTGGTGTTGGTTTTTATTGGGGTATTTTGGATTTTTTTTTTTTTTTTTTTTTTTATATGGAAGGGTGTTATGGTAATTTGATGTTCGGATATACAAGGGTCCTACAATTTTTGGTTTTGTTTTCAGGGTGATGAGCTAATCTTAGTTGTCAATGATTCTATTATTTCAATGGTTGGGTAAAATGGGAACACTCAATTTTAAAAATTTCTAGGAATTATATCTTACTTCTAGTCTAGAAATAAAAGTATTGAATTAGTAGGAGAGTGAATCTTATGTTGAACTGTTAGCTTGTTAGTCTTTTAATCTCGGTCATTTGTTTATCTTTAATTTTGATATAAATAAAGATTAAGAAAAGGAGAGTAAATCATTTGTGATTATTGCTATGATAAGTAGACTATAAGTTTATAATGGATGCGTATAATCAAATTAGTTATAAAAAACCTTCCTAATATAGAAATGTTAAAAAAAATACAGTAAATGACACATCCTAAAATTGAATAGGTAGACAAATTACATAAAAGAAGGAAAATATGATTTCATTGTGAAAGAAATCCAAATAAATATTTCGAATATTTTAGATCTATTTCATGTTAATTATACATGAACATCAATCTTACTTGAAATATTACCAATTTCACTCAAAACGTGTTGTCAATGAGCTAATGATTTTATTGTCCAACAAATTGGGATGTTAGGATTCTTTTGATTTATTACCATTTATTATTTAAAAGTAAGCAAATATACTTTGTTCTTCTAATTTGGACACATATGTCTATTAATAAAAATTATTACTTTCTATTTATTGAAAATGAAATACGGGAATTAGTCTTTCTGGGGTTCTATTGCCTTTTAAAAATAAAAATATGAGTTAAGACAGTTGTATAATTGGAGAAAAACGATTACGCATCTGAGGTAATACCGCATACCTTTTAATTTTTGAGCATATACACATTGTTTCTGAGCATATTAGTATTTTTAAATATAAGTTTTGAGTAATATTATATTTTTTTTAGTTCAATGTTTTAAATAAATGTACTCAAAAACATAATACTACAAACTTATGATATTTAAAATAGAACTCAAAAACTTTAATATAAAACTCAGAAAATAGATATTAAGAGGTAGTACCTCAGATGTATAGTCCATGAACTGTGTATAATTGGTATTGTGAAATGAATCTAAATAATTTGACAAAGTATCAATGGGTGAATTTGTTGTCCAAAAAATTGGGATCTTAGAATCCTTTTGATTTATTACCATTTACAAAAATTAAGTAAATGTACTTCCAAGTGTTCATGTAATTTGGACATATAAGTTTATAAAAAAAAATGCATTAATTAAAGGGTAATGATAAATACAGCCCTAATGGTTGTATTTAAGCATTAAATACCTTCCAAATTTGGTATTAATTTTGGAATTAAGAACCAAATTACACATCCATCGATGCAATTAATGCATATATTAAGTATTTGTTTCCTTTTTTGGCTTCTTAAATACAGCTCTAAGGGTTGTATTTATCATTTTCCTTAATTAAAAAAAACCTCTAAAATAAAGTTTGTTCCATGGCAACAAAAGTTTGTTCTTAAATGAACAAACTTGGTTGGAAAACAAAAACCAAGTTCTTTCAAAAGAACAAGAAAAAATTGTGAGTCCCAATGAATAATTAACCAATTAATTACATCAACCAATTTATTATGGACTATGGAAGAACTTTATTTAAAGTTTTTTCCATTGTGACAAAAAATGTCAAATTATTGAGATTGTCAAAATATGACATGGCAAATGAAGAACTTTATCCATTGCTTATGTCTTTTAAAATTTTGGACAATTTCTAAGAAAAATATGACACATCTTTGTTGTACTCTAATGCAATTTCCCTTTATTATTATTTTTTTGGGAAGAATTTAAAACCTTTTAACATATAGAGACAAACATTTCTATACGGCAAAATATTATCCATGGCAATAAATTACTATTATGTATCATTTCAAAATCAAATATTTAAATATAAAACTATTCATATACTATACTACCATTTGTGCAAAATGAAAATTAAGAATAATACAAATGTAAGGGAAGTGGAAACAAAATGACACATAAAGGGCATACATTCAATCGAATACTTGGTATTACAAAAGTTTAACGGAAGTTTCTTCCTATAATTTTAGTATTCAACTTTTTTGAGCTTAGCAAATACGAGTACTCAGAGGTCACGAGGGAGCTTATCAACTTTATTATGGGTGTAACTAGTAACTTACACTCGTATTCACTTAAAACTGAATAGAACCTTCTATTCAATCAATTACGCACTAACACATGTGCATATCAATTATCCCGTTTAATTTTAGTAACATAATTTCATGGACAATAGATAAGGATAAAATAGGAAGGAGCTTTGAAATGTAATAATCTTGATTACAAAATGATATGGCCGGGTACATACAGAAAAAACAAGCATATATGATAGCTTTTGATCTATAAATTATGGAAGGGAAGAAGCTAATTAAAGGTGTCGAATTGCATATGATGCCACTAAGTTGTGGCTTCCATTTTAAGCTTCAGATCACTTTCAGGTATAAGTCGTATAACTAATGAGTAATGACCCACCCACATTGTCGTAATCGCTCTCTCATTCACTTCTACTTGGGTAACATATCCACTTACTATGAAATTATATTCAATCATCAACCATTCACTTGTAATCGCTCTCATGAGATATAAATTAATGATAATTTTCATTTCATTAGTT